>CM077174.1:41515712-41563212 GCA_039654105.1 Coreius guichenoti | reverse complement strand
ACACACACACACACACGTGTCATTAAGTCATTAGTCACACAGCCAAATGGAGAAGTCACATTAGTTCTGTTCTTCATCTGTCTTTCACGGCTCTTTATGACCCACTCTCGTCCCTTACAATACAAGGAATGCATTAAGATCTGTGTTTTGTGTCGTTTTAGTTCATTTCTGTAGCTTTTAGCTTGTCTATATGCCTGTGGTATCGAAAATGGCATCGAATATTGATATTTTTCAAGGTATCATATCGAAGTCTAGTATGATTGTTCTGGGTTGTGATATAAACTAAAGACCATTGACTATTTCAATCCATCTGATTAATATGCATCAAGTATTAATAATTTCACAGAACTTTAACACGTGGCTCTCAGACCAGTGTGTCCGTCTCCTGTAGCCGTCATATTTTCTGAAGGGATCATCTCCGTCAGCTCTCACATCATTCCTGTTGCTCAGCCGCACCAGCGCTACAGTAGCTCAACTATGACAGCGCGAATTATCTTCAGGCCTGCAGCAGCACAAAACAAACCATTGTGGCACATCTTTGGCACTCGTCCTCTCCTCCACACACACACACTTCTCTGGATGCGCTCCAGAACTTTCTGAGCTGGAAAAGCAGCTAACAAAGTCAGAATCCGAACTGAAATGAAGCCTCGTACGTGACTGATTTGGAACGCTCTACATAGAGTAAAAATAGCCGCGCACATGTGAAGCGCACAGGAGAGTGTGTTGCTAAGCTAATGACGCAATCCTCTGATCAGCAGAAGAATGCCTTGCACAAATATAGAGCAATATTTTTAATTAGTTAATCAACATTTCCTTTACAGTAGGGAGAACAAGTATTTGATACACTGCTGATTTTGCAGGTTTGCCCACTTACAAAGCATGTAGAAGTCTGTAATTTTTATCATAGGTACTCTTCAACTGTGAGAGACGGAATCTAAAACAAAAATCCAGAAAATCACATTGTATGATTTTTAAGTTATTAATTTGCATTTTATTGCATGACATAAGTATTTGATACATCAGAAAAGCAGGACTTAATATTTGGTACAGAAACCTTTGTTTGCAATTACAGAGATCATACGTTTCCTGTAGTTCTTGACCAGGTTTGCACACACTGCAGCAGGGATTTTGGCCCACTCCTCCATACAGACCTTCTCCAGATCCTTCAGGTTTCGGGGCTGTCGCTGGGCAATACGGACTTTCAGCTCCCTACAAAGATTTTCTATTGGGTTCAGGTCTGGAGACTGGCTAGGCCACTCCAGGACCTTGAGATGCTTCTTACGGAGCCACTCCTTAGTTGCCCTGGCTGTGTGTTTCGGGTCGTTGTCATGCTGGAAGACCCAGCCACGACCCATCTTCAATGCTCTTACTGAGGGAAGGAGGTTGTTGGCCAAGATCTCGCGATACATGGCCCCATCCATCCTCCCCTCAATACGGTGCAGTCGTCCTGTCCCCTTTGCAGAAAAGCATCCCCAAAGAATGATGTTTCCACCTCCATGCTTCACGGTTGGGATGGTGTTCTTGGGGTTGTACTCATCCTTCTTCTTCCTCCAAACACGGCGAGTGGAGTTTAGACCAAAAAGCTCTATTTTTGTCTCATCAGACCACATGACCTTCTCCCATTCCTCCTCTGGATCATCCAGATGGTCATTGGCAAACTTCAGATGGGCCTGGACATGCGCTGGCTTGAGCAGGGGGACCTTGCGTGCGCTGCAGGATTTTAATCTATGATGGCGTAGTGTGTTACTAATGGTTTTCTTTGAGACTGTGGTCCCAGCTCTCTTCAGGTCATTGACCAGGTCCTGCCGTGCAGTTCTGGGCTGATCCCTCACCTTCCTCATGATCACTGATGCCCCACGAGGTGAGATCTTGCATGGTGCCCCAGACCGAGGGAGATTGACCGTCATCTTGAACTTCTTCCATTTTCTAATAATTGCGCCAACAGTTGTTGCCTTCTCACCAAGCTGCTTGCCTATTGTCCTGTAGCCCATCCCAGCCTTGTGCAGGTCTACAATTTTATCCCTGATGTCCTTACACAGCTCTCT
Organism: Coreius guichenoti; assembly: GCA_039654105.1. Taxonomy (NCBI): domain Eukaryota; kingdom Metazoa; phylum Chordata; class Actinopteri; order Cypriniformes; family Gobionidae; genus Coreius; species Coreius guichenoti. The sequence continues at coordinate 41,561,167 of CM077174.1, read as the reverse complement.
GGTCTTGGCCATTGTGGAGAGGTTGGAGTCTGTTTGATTGAGTGTGTGGACAGGTGTCTTTTATACAGGTAACGAGTTCAAACAGGTGCAGTTAATACAGGTAATGAGTGGAGAACAGGAGGGCTTCTTAAAGAAAAACTAACAGGTCTGTGAGAGCCGGAATTCTTATTGGTTGGTAGGTGATCAAATACTTATGTCATGCAATAAAATGCAAATTAATTATTTAAAAATCATACAATGTGATTTTCTGGATTTTTGTTTTAGATTCCGTCTCTCAAAGTTGAAGAGTACCTATGATAAAAATTACAGACTTCTATATGCTTTGTAAGTAGGAAAACCTGCAAAATCAGCAGTGTATCAAATACTTGTTCTCCCCACTGTACATAACCAACAATCTTGGAAGGCACACACACTCACACACACACACACTCACACGCTCTCTCACATACACGTTCACACTCACTCAAATTTACTCACACACACACACGTTCGCAGACACACTCACACACACACACTCACTCACACACTCACACACTGACACACTCACACACACACACACACACACTCACTCACACATTTACACTCACTCACACACTCACTCACTCACACACACACTTACTCACTCACACACACACTCACTCACTCACACACTCTCACACACACTCACACACACACTCACTCACACACACTCACTCACATTCATTCACTCACACACTTACTCACACACTCACTCACACACACACACACACACACACACACACTCACACAACTCACACACATTCACAACACTCACACACTCACACACTCACACACACACTCACTCACACACTCACTCACACACTCACTCACACACTCACTCACACACACACACACACACACACACACACACACACACTCACTCACTCTCTCACACACACTTACTCACACTCACTCACTCACACACACTCTCTCACACACTTACTCACACTCACTCACTCACACACACTCTCTCACACACTCACTCACTCACTCACACACACTTACACACTCTCACACACAATCACTCACTCACACACACACTCACTCACTCACTCACACACACTCACTCACTCACTCTCACACACACACACTCACACACACTTACACACTCTCACACACAATCACTCACTCACACACACACTCACTTACTCACACACACTCACTCACACACACACACACTCACTCACTCACTCACTCACACACACACTCACACACACTCACTCACTCACACAGTCACTCACTCACACACACACTCACACACTCACTCACTCACTCACTTACACACACACTCACTCACTCACACACACACTTACACACTCACTCACACACACACTTACACACTCTCACACACACTCACTCACTCACACACACTTACTCACACTCTCACACACACTCACTCACTCACACACACACACTTACACACTCACTCACACTCTCACTCACTCACACACACTTACTCACACTCTCTTTCACACACACACACACACACACACACACACTCGCATTTACTCTCACACACTCACACACGCTCTCTTACTCACACACTCTCACACAACACTCACACAACACACTTACACACACACACTCTCACACAACACATACAACACACTCACACTAACACTCTCACACACACTCACTCACACACTCTCTCACAACACTCACACAACACACAAACACTCTCACACACTCTCTCTCACACACACTCTCACAACACTCACACAAACACTCTCACACTCTGACACACTCTGACACACTCTGACACACTCTGACACACACACTCTCACAACACTCACAGAACACACTCTCTCTCACACACACACTACATTTTCATTATTCCTTCTAGTTATCATTTCACTTATTAAAATGATATAGATCTATATATATCTGAAGTAGAAATCTTTTGTAACACTATAAATGCCTCTTGATCATTTTAATGTGTCCTTGGTTCATTTGTTTCATTGTAAAAGCTCGTTCTCTCTATCAGAGGTCCGTGTGTAAGGATAGCTTTAGCGAGCACTCGGCTAAATCTGTCTATCTGCTAACATTTGATCTAAGAATACTTGATCCCATCTGGGAGGTGTGTAGATACATAATTAACGGTGTGTGTGAAAACCGTGGACTTGTCTTGACGCTCAGATCATGGTGAATGATGAATACGCTCTTTAGCGTGAAGAGCGACGCTGCTAGCGTGACAGCTACTCGAGCATTAGCATGCTACTGGTCAATACACTCGAGTAAAAAAGGGATATACTAAATATTTGTGCATATTATCTCTTAAAATTTACAGAAAATGAGCCGGATGATGTGATGCTGAACCTAAATAAACGCATTCAAATAACATATGGCTTGCTAACAAGAAAATCGTGTCTGTTTTTATGCTTTGTATGCTATATTGTATGTTGTAGATGAGCAGCATATGCTTTTCATATGGCATTTGGCTGTTGGAAATGAAATCTCATTAATAGAAGCATTAACATTTGACAGAGCCTTAATTTGTCATGTGTCAGTGTGTCGGCTGTAATAACTTACTGAAACAAACAGTCTTTTTAGCAGTAAAACATAATGCTATATGACATATAATACACTATTAAAGCACTATAATTTATTATTACAGTATAAAACATCAGATTTCCTGCAGAGCTGCTCTAGTTTTAGTTCTTCTCGCATAATAATTTCAGCTCAAATCAATATTTCATATAATCCAATTATTTATTTATTTGGATAAGGAGCCGTGTTGTAAAAAAAATAACGTACAGAGTCAGTCATGATTTCCGCATTAATAACTGGCTGAATGTACATTATCCATCATATAGTTTTACTATATAAAATATTTAAGTCAGTTATCATTTCTAACAGCCAATTACATTACAGAAAATATAAAACTACATAACCTCAGTTGTTTTAAATTGTACATGTATTACATGCTGCAAAGTAGCAAATAATAACTTAAGGATTTATGCTGCAAGTTCCAAATGAACAAAAATGTCCCTGAATGGGTTTTTTGTCTCATATTTATATCATATGACATAGTTAAGCAATATCACACAAATGCTGTTTTTGTCCCGAATAGCATGACTGCAAATGTGATATTGTTATATTTTAGACACACTATTGTCTGCTTTTGCTCAATTTTGCCAACAAAAATATTAGAGCAACACACAGTGGCGTTTCGTTACGAATCAGTGTTTTGAGCAAATCAATCGGGTGAACCAATGATTCAATGACTCATTCATAAAGAGAGCCATTTACTTAATTCCTGAATGAATCAGCATTGAGTGAATCAATTGAGTGAACCAATGATTCAATGACTCATTCATAAAGAGAGCCATTTACTTAATTCCTGAATGAATCAGCATTGAGTGAATCAATTGAGTGAACCAATGATTCAATGACTCATTCACAAAGAGAGCCATTTACTTCAATCCTGAACGAATCAGCACTGAGTGAATCAATTGAGTGAACCAATGATTCAATGCCTCATTCATAAAGAGAGTAATTTACTTAATTCCTGAATGAATCAGTGTTTTGAGCGAATCAATCGGGTGAACCAATGATTCAATGACTCATTCATAAAGAGAGCCATTTACTTCATTCCTGAATGAATCTGCATTGAGCGAATCAATCGGTTGAAACAATGATTCAATGACTCATTCATAAAGAGAGTCATTTACTTAATTCCTGAATGAATCAGCATTGAGTGAATCAATTGAGTGAAACAATGATTCAATGACTCATTCACAAAGAGAGCCATTTACTTCAATCCTGAACGAATCAGCATTGAGTGAATCAGTTGAGTGAACCAATGATTCAATGCCTCATTCATAAAGAGAGTAATTTACTTAATTCCTGAATGAATCAGCATTGAGTGAATCAATTGAGTGAACCAATGATTCAATGACTCATTCATAAAGAGAGCCCTTTACTTAATTCCGGAATGAATCAGTGTTTTGAGCAAATCAATCGGGTGAACCAATGATTCAATGACTCATTTATAAAGAGAGCCATTTACTTAATTCCTGAATGAATCTGCATTGAGCGAATCAATCAGCTGAACCAATGATTCAATGACTCATTCATAAAGACAGCCATTTACTTCATTCCTGAATGAATCAGTGTTTTGAGAGAATCAATCGGGTGAACCAATGATTCAATGACTCATTCATAAAGAGAGCCATTTACTTCATTTATGAATGAATCTGCATTGAACTAATCAATCGGGTGAACCAATGATTCAATGACTCATTCATAAAGAGAGCCATTTACTTCATTCCTGAATGAATCAGTGTTTTGACCAAATCAATCGGGTGAACCAATGATTCAGTGACTCATTCATAAAGACAGCCATTTACTTAATTCCTGAATAAATCAGTGTTTTGAGCGAATCAATCGGGTGAACCAATGATTCAATGACTCATTTATAACGAGAGCCATTTACTTAATTCCTGAATGAATCTGCATTGAGCGAATCAATCGGGTGAACCAATGATTCAATGACTCATTTATAACGAGAGCCATTTACTTAATTCCTGAATGAATCTGCATTGAGCGAATCAATCGGGTAAACCAATGATTCTGCATAAATTATAAATTAAATATAGATTATTCCTTATTAAAGCTACAAAAGTTCAGTCAGGAGCAGTGAGTGATTTTCTGTCTTTTGTTCTTTTGTTCTGACAGCGTGCCAGTACAGATTTAAGTTCTTGTTTTTGCATCTTATCGCGCTTGAATGGTTTAATAGCATTTGAATGAATGATAGCGTGATCATATACTGTAGCGCGGCCTAAGGATGACAGAATTGCGTTAAATATTTTTTACGCGTTAAACTGGAAAAATTAATCGTATGCGTTAACGGGCTAATTTTGATATCCCTAATGTTGTCATGGTTTCTAAGTATGTTTTCACTGGTTGATCATTGGTTCATTGATTAACACGCACCTGCTCCTTGTTTTCTTCATTAGTTTGTTCAGTTTCTTGTCTTGTGTTGTTTGCATTGCCACATGTTTCTCCTGTGATGATCTTTGTGGATAATCATTGTTTTTGTTAAAAGTGCTGCATTTAGATCCGTTCTTCCCCTCGTTTCTGCCTGACCCATCATGACAATTATAGATCTAATGTAAAACATTATTGAATTAACACAATTCACAAGAAAGTTAAGCTTTCCCAAACTCCTAATGTCCCTTTAAATTCCTTCGATGCAGTTGGAGTGCGCTGAAAAGCTTTTATGGACCGCTTTCTATTTCTGGGCATCAGCTCGGATTATTAGCTTAGAGCTATTGAACTGCACTGCACACTCGTCAATGAGATTAGTCTCGATTTTATGTCAAGAGTACAGTGGACCAAAGTGCGGTAAAAGTTCTCTGTGAACACTGTAGACGGAATGAAGCGAGAGAAGAAAACCTGACTAAACAAAAAGAAAAGTACAAACAGCGTGAATGCTCCTCAATGGGACGCTGCGGTAAAAAACACAAATCCACTGTGAACCGCCGGACAACTGGCACTTTCTCCGGCTGACTGAACATAGTCAGCACTGATATAGTTACAATAAAACTGGGCCACCTTCTGCTGACAGTGTTAAACAGGCCTTTAACCAGCTATTTCGCCCCTAGACATGTGGCCATCTCTCACGGGTAATGGTTCGGAAAACTAGACGTCTTTAAATGGGAATGGGGCCAAAGTCTTGAGGGCTCGGTTGGGAATAAGTTTGCCTTCCTCTTTGTCTCAGGATTGGATGTGTTTCCTGTCCTTGGCCCATCTCAGCTTTGGACACTGGCTAGCGCTCCATTTAAAAGCCCCTTCCCTCAGAGTCCTGGCAGCCTATCAGATATTGAAGTCTGAAGTTGACCCTAATTTGCTCATCTTGATTGCTCACTTGCAAAAACGTAATTAGAATTTAATTAACATTCATCTCGCATCAAACCAGCCTCAGAAGCCAGGGCTGGACCCATCGAGACGGCTGTCTTTGTGTGCTTTATCTGATGAACGCAGCACAACACATGAACCACTGAGCTCAGGGTGAAAACAGGCCACAGAACTGCTCTCAACGCTTCAGTTAAGTGCTATTAAAATAAACTGAAGTAATACAAAAGTCATATAACTATTTTTAACTATAAAACTTGAAAAACTGAAAAAAATTAAGACAGAAAATGATAGATAGAACGATAGATAGATAGATAGATAGATAGATAGATAGATAGATAGATAGATACAGTAGGGAGAACAAGTATTTGATACACTGCCGATTTTGCAGGTTTGCCCACTTACAAAGCATGTAGAAGTCTGTAATTTTTATCATAGGTACTCTTCAACTGTGAGTGACGGAATCTAAAACAAAAATCCAGAAAATCACATTGTATGATTTTTAAATAATTAATTTGCATTTTATTGCATGACATAAGTATTTGATACATCAGAAAAGCAGAACTTAATATTTGGTACAGAAACCTTTGTTTGCAATTACAGAGATCATACGTTTCCTGTAGTTCTTGACCAGGTTTGCACACACTGCAGCAGGGATTTTGGCCCACTCCTCCATACAGACCTTCTCCAGATCCTTCAGGTTTCGGACCACTCCAGGACCTTGAGATGCTTCTTACGGAGCCACTCCTTAGTTGCCCTGGCTGTGTGTTTCGGGTTGTTGTCATGCTGGAAGACCCAGCCACGACCCATCTTCAATGCTCTTACTGAGGGAAGGAGGTTGTTGGCCAAGATCTCGCGATACATGGCCCCATCCATCCTCCCCTCAATACGGTGCAGTCGTCCTGTCCCCTTTGCAGAAAAGCATCCCCAAAGAATGATGTTTCCACCTCCATGCTTCACGGTAGGGATGGTGTTCTTGGGGTTGTACTCATCCTTCTTCCTCCAAACACGGCGAGTGGAGTTTAGACAAAAAAGCTCTATTTTTGTCTCATCAGACCACATGACCTTCTCCCATTCCTCCTCTGGATCATCCAGATGGTCACTGGCAAACTTCAGACGGGCCTGGACATGCGCTGGCTTGAGCAGGGGGACCTTGCGTGCGCTGCAGGATTTTAATCCATGATGGAGTAGTGTGTTACTAATGGTTTTCTTTGAGACTGTGGTCCCAGCTCTCTTCAGGTCATTGACCAGGTCCTGCCGTGTAGTTCTGGGCTGATCCCTCACCTTCCTCGTGATCATTGATGCCCCACGAGGTGAGATCTTGCATGGTGCCCCAGACCGAGGGAGATTGACCGTCATCTTGAACTTCTTCCGTTTTCTAATAATTGCGCCAACAGTTGTTGCCTTCTCACCAAGCTGCTTGCCTATTGTCCTGTAGCCCATCCCAGCCTTGTGCAGGTCTACAATTTTATCCCTGATGTCCTTACACAGCTCTCTGGTCTTGGCCATTGTGGAGAGGTTGGAGTCTGTTTGATTGAGTGTGTGGACAGGTGTCTTTTATACAGGTAACGAGTTCAAACAGGTGCAGTTAATACAGGTAATGAGTGGAGAACAGGAGGGCTTCTTAAAGAAAAACGAACAGGTCTGTGAGAGCCGGAATTCTTACTGGTTGGTAGGTGATCAAATACTTATGTCAAATGCAAATTAATTATTTAAAAATCATACAATGTGATTTTCTGGATTTTTGTTTTAGATTCCGTCTCTCACAGTTGAAGAGTACCTATGATAAAAATTACAGACTTCTACATGCTTTGTAAGTGGGCAAACCTGCAAAATCGGCAGTGTATCAAATACTTGTTTTCCCCACTGTATATAGATAGATAGATAGATAGATAGAACGACAGATCACATCATCATGTCAATAAGTTGCTATGCAGTTGCTATGGCATTTTGGGTGGTTGCTAGGGTGTGTCTATATGGTTTCTAGGTGGCTTCTGTCAGTGAATGAGGCTCGGGTCTCTCTCTCGTTCAGTGTGTGTCTGTGGGATGTTTCTCACTGTGTTCTGAAACTGGAGCATCAGTCACCGTTCTCCTCTCACACATCATCGGTCTATAGTCTCTGCTGTAAAACTGAGCTGAGGTACACACACCTCGACTGCAGGTCATCCGACAGTGGGAAAGTTTCATCCCGTGACGTCTTTTCATCAATAATGCACCGCAATTTCCAGGTTAAAGCAACAGACTCAGGGATGCGTTAAAGTGGACCCGACTGACGCTAAATTCCGTTGACATAATAAGCTCCTGACATTTAAATTCTCTTATCCACGCCTGCGAGAAGCCCCGGCGGGAGGACAGCGCTTCAGTGAGCTGCTGAAAACCTGTTTTCACCTTGTGAGACCGGGCCACTTCAGACCTGCTCCAAAGTCAACCAGCCCGCGCCGGATGATAGCGACTCGCCACCGTGACATTTAAAGTGTGGATCTAAATGCAGATGACACTGTGTCCTCAGATAAACCCAGCTCAGCTCAGGTCTTAAAGAGATCGTCCACACACAAATCAACATTTACTCACCTGTGACATTCTTCTGTCAAACATACAAGAACACTGAGACGTCTCTCGCTCGCCCACCTCGCCACAAACATGTTTTGAGAAAAAAGTATCTTTCGTTTCTGACTGAACAAACCCTTCAACCATATGAATCCTGCTGTATCATATTTGATACACAAACACAAACAGAATGAAGACAAGAATTAACATGCACTGATTAATTGTTCACAATATGATCAGGAAGATATATTAAGCAGGGCCCTATGAAATCTAGTTTTATCTGAGTTTTATTTTTTCCCAAATTCTGCTCAATTCTCAATTTTCATTTTTCTGGATTCCATTTTTTTTCCTTTTTAATTTTTCTGGATTCCATTTTTTTTCTTTTTAATTTTTCTGGATTCCATTTTTTTTCCTTTTTAATTTTTCTGGATTCCATTTTTTTTCTTTTTAATTTTTCTGGATTCCATTTTTTTTCTTTTTAATTTTTCTGAATTCCATTTTTTTTCCTTTTTAATTTTTCTGAATTCCATTTTTTTCTTTTTAATTTTTCTGAATTCCATTTTTTTCTTTTTAATTTTTCTGAATTCTATTTTTTTCTTTTTAATTTTTCTGAATTCTTTTTTTTTTCCTTTTTAATTTTTCTGAATTCCATTTTTTTCCTTTTTAATTTTTCTGGATTCCATTTTTTTTTCTTTTTAATTTTTCTGAATTCCATTTTTTTTCCTTTTTAATTTTTCTGGATTCCATTTTTTTTCTTTTTAATTTTTCTGGATTCCATTTTTTTTCTTTTTAATTTTTCTGAATTCCATTTTTTTTCTTTTTAATTTTTCTGAATTCCATTTTTTTTCCTTTTTAATTTTTCTGAATTCCATTTTTTTCTTTTTAATTTTTCTGAATTCTATTTTTTTCTTTTTAATTTTTCTGAATTCCATTTTTTTTCTTTTTAATTTTTCTGAATTCTATTTTTTTCTTTTTAATTTTTCTGAATTCCATTTTTTTTCTTTTTAATTTTTCTGAATTCCATTTTTTTGTTCTTTTTAATTTTTCTGAATTCCATTTTTTTCTTTTTAATTTTTCTGAATTCCATTTTTTTCCTTTTTAATTTTTCTGAACTCTGTTTTAATGGTTAAATGAAATTGTATTAATCCAAAAGTAAGTCTAATTATTTGAAATCATGAAACATATACAATTTAACAGCAATTTATAAAAAATGTAGCAAAAATTACATTTTTAGGGCATTTTTGAATTATTTTGGATTCAATTTTAATGGTTTAATTAAATAAATAAATAAATAAATAAACATGTCTAATTAATTGAATTCATAAAAACAACTTAATTTATAAATTATTTGCCCCTATTTTTTCAGAAATTCTGTGTTAATTTATCAACAATTTATACATTTTAATCAAATGAAAACTAAACCCTTTATTTTTTTATTTTTTTTGGCAAACAAAGAGTTGCACAATAAAGGTTTACTGTTAAAATGAAAACATGGAAGAAAAAATGTTTGATTATTCCTTAAAAAAAATAAAGTTTTAATAATAATTTAATTATTATTATTATTACCACTACTACTACATTAAGACTTACATTCTTCTGTACAACAGTAATACATTTCTGTCACAATTTCTTCTAGTTAAACCAAACTTTTATTTTGACGGGTTGCCGTGAAGACCTTTGAGTTTCTGTGCGTTTATGATATTATGATGATAGTTTTTCTCAAATGAAACGGTAAATGCTCATGAAGTGACTCTGGAGATGAAGTTCATGCATTCATCACAAGATTTGAGAAATTCTGTGACATTCCGCATTGCGGAAATCATAGGCCCTAATGAAGAATCCAATGCACTCTGAAACAAACACTCGCATGAAAACACATTATTATGAGCGAGTCATGATGACATTTATCTGAGATCAGGTTTCCTGTTGGTGCCACACTTCCCTCCGAGTCTCTCCATAGTAAAGGCAACGCTCCCTCCTGCATCCTGAGTATCCGATCAATATGAGAAGCAGCAGAAACGCTGACGAGAGCGTTTGTGTTCAAGCAGCTGAGAACTGCAGATCTATAGTGATGTGAAACCGGATCCTTCAAGAGACGTAAATAGAGGCCAGCAGGACGGTTTCTGTGGGGAAGTTCAAAGACTTCTACTGCAAACACAACCGCTGCGCTTTCCACTGTTCGGAGTGAAATCTGCCAGCTGTGAAGAGGACAGTTACCACTAATGCACACTGACGACAAAACAGAGACGGACTCTTCAAAAGTTTGGAATAATTCATACTTTTTAATCGAAAGATGTCTCTTCTCCTCTTCTGTATCAAAAAAACAGTAAAAATGGTGAAATATTACAATTTAAAAGTTATTTTTAATGTATTTTGAATGTATTATAAAATGCAATTTATTCCTGCGATGCAAAGCTGAAATTCCAGCATCTAAAGTGGCCTTCAGTGTCACATGATCCTTCAGAAATCATTGCTGATTTGCTGCTCAGTTATCAATTATTACTGATGCTCAATTATTAATAATGGTTTGTATTATTATTATCATTAGCTATGCACATTTTGGGATATTGCATAATAAAAAAAACGCAATGGAAACGCGAATATACACATAAATTCTAAAAATGTGCATAAAAAACGTATATGTACTCAATTGAGGCAGATACATTTTTTTATCCGATGCACATAAACTATGATGGAAACACATTTACCGAATAAATCCCTGAATGCACAAAAAAAACACAGAGGTTGTGATTGGATAACTGGACTAACCAGTGGACCAATCACATCGCAGCATCTCAAATGTTGGTTTGGTCATTCTAAATCTGTCATCAGAATGATTTGGTTTAATTCCAGTTTTATTACTGATATTATGCACCAATTTCCCAGGAAGTGAGGATTTTGTTCTGTTGAACACATGGGATGGAAACGCTGCTTTATTCGCAAATGTTTTACGCCATTTTCCAATTTTGCGAAATTCGCAACTTTGGATGGAAACCAAATGTTTTCAGGATTATTTGATGAATATGACATTTCCACAAAGAAGCAAAACTGTTTTCAACATTGATAATAATCAGAAAAGTTATTAGAATGATTTCTGAAGGATCATGTGACACTGAAGACTGGAGTAATGATGCTGAATAAGGAATAAATTATACTTTACTATATATTCACATATAATATTTCACAAATTTTACTCTATTTTTGAGCAGCCTTGGTGAGCAGGAATTATTCTTTTAGCCAGCAGTGTAAGTGTTAATATGGGGTGTAGAAAACTGAGTAGGCCATAATGACGCTCATTTTCAGCTGGAGTTTGTTGACGCAGAGACGGACAGACATACTTTATTGATCCCCAAGGGCACATTGAGGCGTTCCAAACTCTAAGATAATAAATCAAAGTCTTTAGGTGAAGCTAATGAACACGGAGAGTAAACAGCGAGGGTGGCAGAGGTCCAGCACAGACCACTGATTTAGCCGCCATGCTAATGGCAGCGAACACACATCCTCATCAATCACGCTGTCTGCCGCGGAGGCGGACGAACAAATAGCTGTTTGGTGCTCTCAATCATCGCGGACATGCTGTCTGCTGTCAAATCCTCTACTTAACGTCAGGTCTTAGCCAGCAAACAAGAGCTTACAGCTACTGAAATGTGCATCTCCTTCCCTGCACAGATAGCTAATCTCCGTCCCGCACATTCTGCGTTATTTTTATGTCTCTCTGTGCTTCCATCCTTTCTCTTGGCTGCCATTTGCCCTATAAATGGATTTCTGGCTTTTAAGTCGAGCCGCTCTGTGCTAATACTCTCCAACCCTTTCAAGCTGTGCTTTCCAAAAAAGTACATTAGCCAGTTTTCTAAATGATTATGTCAGATTAGATCCAGTCACATCTACTCGACGCTGCAAATCTTTGGTGATCTTCTCACGTCACACAAGTCGTGAGCACAAACTAAATGAAGAAAATCACTCGAAGAGAATGTCAATGTGGCTTTCTATATGACACCACAAGAACTAGGCCAACAGATTTTATTGCTAAGATGTTGCCCGTTCATGAAATCATGGAACGATTCATCAGTGCACGTTATTACAAAGAAAAAAGCCCAACAAACCCTCATGTTTTCAACCAGCTGTCAAATAGATAGGCTTTACACAATCCAATCAAATCCTTATAGATTAAATCAAGCCCCAGCATTAATTTCTCATTGAATATCCAGTTTCGCATCAGATTACAGAAGTCAAATGGGTTGAAAATTTCATTTCAAGTTGAATTTAAAGGGTTAGTCCGCCATAAAATAAAGTAATCATTTACTCACCCCAGTGTTGTTGTAATGCCGTTTGCCCTTCTTTCTTTTTTGGAAATTAATAATTCGCTGCCATTATATGGACGAGTGCAAGAGGGACTTTTTTTTTAAACTTCCATCCACATCCCTCCCTCCATCCATCCATACATACACCCATCCATACATACATCCATCCACTCAAATCCCTCCCTCCATCCATTTCTCCATCCATCCATCCATGTGGCTAAAAAAAGAAAGAAGGGCATACGGCATTACAACAACACCAGGGTTAGTAAGTGATGACTTTATTTCTATCCCTTTATAGTTCTTAGTTGTTTCACTGAAGTATCAACATTTCTCCTAAAATTCTGAAGAGAAATAAAAAGATACAAACGAGTCAATAGCTGACGAACAGCCAATGTTGTTATTGTTAACTAAAACAATTAAAAATAATTTTCGTTAATTGACAGAAATAATTTAAAATACAAATATGAGATGAAAAACTTAAACGAACAAAAATTTATAAAACTAAAACTAAATAAACGAAATAAAACTGAAACAAATATAAAAATATAAAGCTTGATAGAAATATTCCTTTAAAAAGGCAAACTAATAAAAAATGACAATAGCACATAACATTACGAAAATTACGTAAACATATTCACAATATTAACAAATGCTGTAATACTATAGAATTAATACTAAAATAACACTATAAAGCAAGAATGATTTAAGACTTTGGTATCTTGGCAAATCTGAGCACAGTTGGAGATATTGTTGAGTTTTTCTCAGGAGGAAATCTGAGATGTTAGGAAAGTTCTCTGTGTAATCTCTTTACTGTCTAGAAGTCACTGTCATTCATCTGCTTTTCAAATAAGAACCATCTTAACTTTCTTCAGATGCTTCCAGGGAAAAAAGTGTGACAGGTAACTGAAATAAATGCATTCATGACGTTTACGGACAGACACTGTTTAAGTTCAGTAGTTTTCTGTGTTGGAATCTGACTATAATCAATTACAGAATCAACAACACCTCAAATCAATACTATAGAACAACATAAAGCCATCAGATCTCATAACACCATTCCTTCTGTTTTATCACCATAGCAACATGACGTCTTCAACACAGCATAATAACATAACACCTCCCGTATCACCACGACAACATCACTGCTTCTGTACCATCCAGACATGAAGGAACATTCTGGGTTGTGAAGGCAACGAAAGCCTCCTGGTCCAATTACTGATTATTGCAGGAATGTATGAACGATGGATGGATGGATGGATGGATGGATGGAGAGGAGGGATGGAGCGAGAGAGGAAGGGGTGGATGGATGGGTGTATGGAGGGAGGGATGGATGGATGGGGTGGATGGATGGATGTACGGAGGGAGGGATGGGGTGGATGGATGGATGGATGTATGAAGGGATGGATGGAGAGGAGGGAGGGATGGAGGGATGGATGGATGTACGGTGAGAGGGATGGGGTGGATGGATGGATGTATGGAGGGAGGGAGGGATGGGGTGGGGTGGATAGATGGATGAATGTATGAGGGAGTGAAGGATGGGGGGAGGGAAGAACTGAAGAATGGATGGATGGATGGATGGAGGGATGGATAGAGGGAGGGGAGGGAGGTAGGGGTGGATGGATGGAGGGAGGGGAGGGAGGTAGGGGTGGGTGGATGGATGGAGGGAGGGGAGGGATGGATGGATGGGGTGGATGGATGTATGGAGGGAGGGAAGAACTGAAGAATGGATGGAAATCCCTCCCAAATGGATGGAGGGAGGGATGTGAGTGGATGTATGTATGTATGGATGTATGTATGGATGGATGGATGGAGGGGTGGGGGTGGATAGATGGAGGGAGAGAGGGATGGATGGAGGGATGGGGTAGATGGATGATGCATGGAGGGAGGGATTGATGGATGGATGGATGCATGTATGGATTAAGGGGGTGGATGGATGGAGGAATGGATGAAGGTAGGGATGGGGGTGGATGGATGGAGGGAGGGAGAGAGGGATTGATGGAGGGGTGGATGTATGGATGGATGGGGTAGATGGATGATGCATGGATGGGGGGTGGACAGATGGAGGGATGGATGGATGTATGGATGGAGGGATAGATGGAGGGATGGGGGGTGGATGGATGGATGGATGGATGTATGGATGGATGGATGGATGGATGGGTGGATGGAGGGATGGATGGAGGGATGAAGGGTGGGATGGGGGGTGGATGGATGGACAGACATAAATATCAACAGAATTATCTGGCCAAAAGGACTGTGCACCAATTCAATTCAAATTCACATGAACAGAAAGAAGAATGTTAATCTTAAATTCTGAGCCGCGTGGCACCGAGTGACACTTTACAAATGTGGCCTCAGCTAGAGCCTGATATCGAGTTTTCTGACAGGTGCTCTCGAGTCTAAAACTAGCATTGATTGGAGTCTGGACATGTTTAGTCAGGAGTGAGAGGGCTGGCGCTCCTGTACTACAGGCCATATCTAAATACCTCGGCACTCGCTGAACATTAAAAAGTTATTAATCAAACAGAAGCACCTTGGAATTTGTCGCAGGCTGATAAATTGTCAACTTCGCCTGGAAGATAGCGGGCAAGCATAATCACTTCAGCGATTAGTTTAGCCTTACAAGATATACAATGTGTTTAAAAGTTGTTAGGAAACAATAAAAACGAAAGGTTACTTTTGTGCCATGGCAGCGGTGCTGAAAAATCACCCCGATGGTTAGAGGAACGTGGCGGAATGGAAATACTAAATCAGCTGGAGAACAGCAGCTGGAACGCTGGATACAAACATCAGCCCTGATGAATGAGACGGCGGGAAATGTTCAAAAATCGCACGTGAATTGATCATTTTTATGTCATCTGTTTTTGGTTTTCTCTCAGATTGCCTGATCTTGCACCAGTTCATGAAAGCAGGTCATGAAAGTGATTTAGTGATTTCATCTGACGCTTCATCTCATTCAATAGAGTCGCACAACCCTTTATTACGGCCAAAACCCATTATTAGAGTCCAACTCCAGCCTGAAAGATGGATTAAAGTAGAATTAGCTTTGCCAGGATTGGTATAGAGGTTCATTCTGATATGAATTTTAATCCAGGATTTGTCAGTTTGACATGCAGGTTTGGCCAGTGATATAAACGTTAAGCCAGTATTGGTAAATTTGATTTAGAGGTTCTGCAAGGATTTGCTAAACCAGTACGGGTCGATTTAACTCAGAGCTTCTGCTGCTATGAGACTCATTTGGTTTTTACTACCAAACCTTAATACATTCACAACAGCGCATGTCTTTTCGCCGTGGATTAATTCTAGGAGACGTGAAGAACGCAAGCTGTTTGCTAAAGGCAATTACTGTGGAGACATAATGAAGAAATGAGTTATACTACAACAGGCAAATTACTGTCATCAATAACATTCACTTACACAACTGAGACCAAACTGTGTTCCTACCAATTGCAAAGTGTTGTGGGTTGGTACGAGTTTTTTATATTTTTTACAGTTAGATTTAAAGGGGTCATGAACTGGGAAACCAAATTTTCCTTGAGCTTTTGACATATAAGAGGTCATCATACTATAAGAATATCCTGTAAGTTTCATAACCGAAAAACTTCCTTGTTAGTCCAAAAACAGCTTTTATTGTAACCAAGCCCAGAGAACGAATCATTGTAGAATGTGAGAAGACGCCTACTTTATCATCACGTCTTTGGCCCCGCCCACTTGCGTGTTAGTGAGATGACGAGGAGAGACGAACAGACTAAAAATAACATTACCTTCCAAAGGATCCTAATGCTAGGAATGTGCTTATTTATTTTCAACAATGTGAATGTCTCAGTTGAGCATTATTTATTTGTGTTCGCTACATTTCACTGTGGATTCTTTGGTAAATCAGTCACAATTTCAGCGCAGGCTTGGCAAACAGACTTTTACGATATGGACTCGACAGTAATGCCACAACATGTAAGTAACCGTGTTAATTCTAATGCCTGATCTGGGACCAGTGATTTCTGATATGTAATGATTCATGTACAGTCAGATGTTCTTTGTCTATGTGTCAGTAAATCAAAGCAGTGACTAAATCACTCAACTTCACATCGTTTCTCTTAGCAGGATGAAAATAATCTGTTGATTATTTAAACTGTGATTAAATTATATATAGAAAGAGATCAAAGAACGCTCCCTTTAAAATCGCTGGAGCTGTCAATCAAACAGCACGAGTTTATAAGTGACTGAGTTCTGGACTCGCGCCAAAACTCCCGTTATAATCAACAAATCTCTTATTTACATTGTGTTTGCACTGTTAGTTATGATGAAAGCATTCCTGAGAGTGCAGAAATCGAGTTGTAATGTCGAGATCACTGCATTCATGTGCTCAGCATGTCTGTGATCGGATACAATGATCATCACTGCAACCTTTCATGCCACAATCTAAATATAATGCCATAGATCTAAATATAATGCCATAATCAACACTTTGTACGATTAGTTAACCTTGAGAGCTGTAATAGTAATAACCTGCTAAAAGTTTTCGAGAGAGTTCCACATTTAATGCTCATTTCATATGCAAAACTGTTAGCCAATCACAGCAGTGGGCATTTACACCAAAGTCTCACAGCAGCCAATCACAACAGTGGGCGTTTACACTGAAGTCTCACAGCAGCCAATCACAGCAGTGGGCGATTACACTGAAGCCTCACAGCAGCCAATCACAGCAGTGGGCGTTTACACTGAAGTCTCACAGCAGCCAATCACAGCAGTGGGCGTTTACACTGAAGTCTCACAGCAGCCAATCACAGCAGTGGGCGTTTACACTGAAGTCTCACAGCAGTGGGTGTTTACACTGAAGTCTCACAGCAGCCAATCACAGCAGTGGGCGTTTACACTGAAGTCTCACAGCAGCCAATCACAGCAGTGGGTGTTTACGCTGAAGTCTCACAGCAGCCAATCACAGCAGTGGGCGTTTACACTGAAGTCTCACAGCAGCCAATCACAGCAGTGGGCATTTACACTGTAGTCTCACAGCAGACACGCCCCTTCAAACAGAGCGTTCACATCAGAGGCTAAAATCAGGGTAGCAAAAATGCATTTATTTCTCAATTATGACCATTTTTGATGTAAAAATCATACTGAAGTGGACCTCGGGAAACATTATAAAACAATGCAGTTCATGACCCCTTTAACAGGTACGAAACCGCTCTGACACCGGCTCCAGTGTGAACGCGCCCTAGCATCAGTCAGTCTGATAGTAAAGTTGTGAGCCGGATTGACTCTGGTGTAGCCCGTGAGGCGTCAGGGACAGATGGAGGTTGAGCCGGACTTTCACAGCCAGCGACACTCGCCAAACACACGGACCCATGAGAAAACAGAGAACTGTCTGCAAGTAGGCCACATTTTATACGCATATCATCTGCCGCTAATATATGACAGGCATTTTTATCCCTAAATGACTTGAATTTAGAGATGTTACTGAGTTCGGAAGCTTCTGATGCAAATGAGCAATGTAATTAATATTTCTTAAAACAAGAGCTCTTGAGCAGTAATTTGAGTTTCATGGGAATTAACTCAAGGATCTGCTGCTAATTCACTTCTCGTGTGCCTGGGTTTATGAGACGATGAAGGGCTGAAAGAATTAATGAAAGATTGAGGAGCATTTCAAATGAAATGAAGAGGTGGAGGTGTCTCATCTTCTGAGGATGAACCTGAACTGACCCCAAACCAGCGTGTTCACAACAATAACACTGAAAATTCAAGTGTGTGTGTGTGTGTGTGTGTGTGTTGTAGGAGAACTGCCATTACCTCTGTCTGTCTTAATGTTTTCCATCAGTCTCATTAGCAGGCAGGCTCAACTCTCGCTCGTCTGTGTGAGTTGTTAATGATCCTGCTTCATTACTTCAGGAGGGGTTTGTCCTCTATCATCTAATGGTGCTACACATCCCTTCCTCGGTTCCCTCATGCTTTCTCTCTCTCTTACCCCATTTACACCAAAATGTGAAAGTGAAAGTGAAAAGTGAAAAGTAAAATTTTCTCAAAATTAGCCTGACATAAGGGGGGATGTCAACTAATTCAAATATTTAACATTTGTATTGTACTCATCACATTTAGCGCCCTTTTAAACGTGCACTATGGAGGATTTTTTGGGTAAAAACAACAAAAATCCATGATCTATTTATCTATCTATCTATCTATCTATCTATCTATCTATCTATCTATCTATCTATCTGTCTGTCTGTCTGTCTGTCTACCATCCCATCCTGGTTTGATTTATAAATAAATTATCCATTAAGAGGGTTCATCATTTACAGATAAACGGCTAGGGACATTTGTGTGTGTGTGTGTGAGAGTGAGTGCGCGCATGTGTGTGTGTGTGTGAGAGTGTGAGAGAGAGTGTGTGAGTATGTGTGTATGAGAGTGTGTGTGTATGTGTGTGAGAGTGTGTGAGAGTGTTTGATTGTGGTGTGTGTGTGTGTGAGTTGTGAGAGTGTATGAGTGTGTGAGTGTGAGTGAGTGTGTGTGTGTGTGTGAGAGTGAGAGTGAGTGTGTGTGAGAGAGAGAGTGTGTGAGTGTGTGTGAGAGAGTGTGTGTGTGTGAGTGTGAGTGTGTGTGTGTGTGAGTGTGTGTGAGATTGTGTGTGTGTGAGAGAGTGTGTGAGTGTGTGTGTGAGTGTTAGAGAGTGTGTGTGTGTGTGTGAGTGTGAGAGAGTGTGTGTGTGTGAGTGTGAGTGTGTGTGTGTGTGTGTGTGAGTGTGTGAGATTGTGTGTGTGAGTGTGTGAGTGTGAGTGTGTGAGATTGTGGGTGTGTGTGTGTGTGTGTGTGTGTGAGAGAGAGTGTGTGAGTGTGTGTGTTGATTAGTTCCAATCCGTTTCAAATGTTCTAATCAGATGTTAGAATTTTTAGCAGTTCAAATGTCATTCAAATGGATTAAATGTTGATGGTGTTAAAAGGCCAACAAACTCCAACCTTCTAATGGCCTGACGATGTATTTAGAATGTGAACATATTTAATTATTTGCATGTTTAATGCTTTCACTTTGACAGATCTAGTTGCTAAATAACCTGCTTGCAAACATACCTTGCTCATCATGGTTTTGAGTTCACATTTTACCAAACACTGACCCGGGCACCAGCTCACGGTCATGGGGAATCTTCCTCTCTTTGTCGTCCCCTTGGGCTTCAGGCTTTGCTTCAGGAAACAGACGTGTGCCAAGGCGAATGCGGAGCTGTTTTTCATCCCTTCACGCTGATTTCCACATGAATGGCATCTTTGACAGGCATGACACACCCTGCGGATTGGTGAGGCTCATGGACAGATTGGTTCTCCCTGTAAACCGCCAGCCTTGACAGCTCAACGGTCATGTGACTACATCACAGTTTCTCTGCATCTTAATTTCTCCTTATTGGCCTCCTGTAGCGCAGACTGATATGACAGCAGATATACTGTTGAACAGCATACATGTCAACCAGAGGTGATTATGCGATTCCACTTATAGCAGGGTATGCATTTGACTGCTTTACATTAAACAACATGGAGTAATGCTAAAAATAAAATGACTGTGTTTTCAGCCTCTGTAGCCTTACTATATGAGGACATGAACTTCATCTCCAGAGCCGCTCTGAGAGTCACTTCATGAGCATTTTACCGTTTCATTTGAGAAAAAAACTACCGTCATATCATAAACACACAGAGACTCAAAGATCTTCACAGCAAGCCGTTAAAATAAAAGTTCGGTTTAACTTGACAGAAATATATTACTGTTGTACAGTAGAATTTAGGTACGTCTCAATGTAATAATAATACTAATAAAATATTATCAAAACTTAATTTAAGGGATTATCAAAGATTTTCTTCCATGTTTTAATTTTAACAGTATAAAGTTGTGCAGCACGTTGTTTGACAAAAAAAGTTTAATTTCATGTGATTAAAAGATAAATTAATGTTTTATGCTTTCATTTGATTACCAGAAAATACACAACACAGAATTTGTGAGAAAAAAAATACATTTACCAATATATATATATATATTAAAATTGTTGTTTTTATGAATTTTATTAATTAGACATGATTTTTGATTATTAAAATTAAACGATTAAAATGGAATCCAGAAAACTTCAAACAGAAAATGATTAAATTAATTAAATTAATAAAATTGGATGGAGAAAAAACGTATTTCATATTTCATTTTTGTTAAACTTTTAATAAATTGATGTTAAATTCTATAAATGTCATTATTTCAATTAATTAGACATGCTTTTTGATTACTAAAATGGAGTCAAAAAAAATTTAAGGAAAAAAAAAGCGGGATTAGGAAAAAAAATTAACGGAATTCGGGAAAAAATAAAACGGATTTCATAGGGCCCTATAAAATATAGTTATAAAGTATTTGCAATATTGCATTGCATGAGATAAAGTAGTTAGTTATCCACAAATAGTCATTCACAGATGATTATTAAAATATAAAGTGTTTTTGCATAAAATTTACAGCAACCGCATCTGGTATATACAGTCAAACCAAAAATTATTCAGACACCAGATATAATTTTTTAATAGTGGGTGCAGGACACTATAGTAAGTGAGGATAGCAAAATAAAGTAAACTGTGACATATTATACCCAAAAATTCTTCATACAGCGACTACCAGTAAAATTGATACAAATTTGGCAGCAAAATGATTCAGACACTTTGAGCTGAGCATGTTTTGCTGAAGTGTTTCTTCTTTAATTGCTAATGTGACCTTTGACACCACAGACTGAACTAAATGAAGCATTGCTTGGTCATTGGTTGAGCTAAATTGGTATCATCTAATTGTGTAGTTAAATCTAACAGCTGATTGTAATCCATTACATCCCTTTCTATGAAAGCTACCTGACATTATCAAGATGAATTTGTTCTGACACTCGTCATATACCATTTTCTAAACTATAGCGAATAAACTGTGATAATGTGAGAAAATGTTGAAGGCATCTGAATAAATGTTGGTTTGACTGTATACTGTTCCAGTGATATTAAATTACTTTGTGACATGAGATCCCGCCCACCACCACCTCTAAGCCAATCACAAGAGACATGTCAGGCTGAGGGACTCGAGTCAGTGACGCATGACCGATCTGTCGCATTCTCTGAAATCAGAGGTGAAGCTTGCGCCCCGTCCGACGGTGCTTTTCAAAAGTGTTCATCTGCAAACAGCTCATCAATTTTTGTGTCTTTTTTCCATCTTAATTAGATGCCAGCTCTGCCACCGCCTCAGGAAAAACTCAGATGCTTCCCACAGAACTTTTAAATTATTCCCGAAGAGAAGAACCTCTGAAGCAGAACATGTAGCTTCGCTCTGCGTCCGCGACAGGGACTGACAGCACGCGAGTTATCAACCCATTGCAGACTTCTGTTGCAGCCATGGGGGAATTTTAAAAGCATGCGTTTAGAATATCTAAAAGGCCTCGGCTATCTCTCTCCGCGTGTCTCTGAAACAACTGCTCACCCTCCGCAGTAAACGGCTGGCGGCCATCTGATCCCTCTCTGCCAAACTGCACTCCATATGCTATTACATGGCTAATGCTGCATGCTAACGCAGGCCGCAGGATTTATCTGATATTATCTCGGTCTTATCCGCCGCTAAAAGCGATTTTCGCTCTTGCACAAAGAAGCTTAGAGTGTTCTCTGATACCTCATCAGCCAATAACCAACAAAGATAAACGCCTTCCCTTTAGACAGCGACGTGAATACAAAAGACTCTAATCGCAGAATTATGACCTCTACCTGATAAAATAACTCATGTGCTTCACTATGTCCAACCTACCAAACATCACAAGTGTCAGCATCCTCACAGCATTTGAAAGTGTTTTGATTGAGTCTTCAAGAAGAGACTCTTTTGTTAATCACATGACTAGTGGAATTAGTGGTGTTTGATAAGTCAAGCATCACTACACTCTAAAAAATGCTGGGTTCAACTATCCATGGGTATTTTTTATATTTGGACCCAGGTGCTGGGTAGTTTTTCTGTAACTCAGCTGCTGGGTCATCATCACATACCTACCCAGCGCTGGGTCAATGCAACCCAATGTTGGGTAGTCTGCACCAAACCGGTTCAAACTGGATACTGGTCATTTTGTGTTCTGTTCTGAGAGAAAACTTCCTGAATGAAATTAAGGTTTGTACTACATTGTATTCCTATCAAATCATTAGTGTACAAAGAGGAAAATGTCTGTAGTCTCACATTTTACCTTTTTTGTTTATATGTAAGTCACAGCTAGCGTCTGCTTGAAACGCTAGCCGAACGATGAGCCAGCGCCGCCAGGAAGTTTCAGCTCCCGCCAAACGAATGCGCGGCCAGGGCCGAAACACGACGCGACGCCGCTGTCCTGTCGCCGTGCGCTCCACTGACTATAATAGGAGCGCTGTTGATCTAGCGCACTAGCGTCGCGGCTATGCTTTTGACTGGTTGAAACTTAAATGTCTGATAGGCGAGATGGCACAAGGTAAAGCTGTTTTTGATGTAACTTTTCAAAAATGAATATATAAGATTGTCATTTAATGAACTGGAACAGCCTGATAGCAGTTTTCTTCCCACAGATTCCCACTGGCTGCTCCTGTCACATCGTAAAACACTAAATGTTTTTGAGTATGACTGTAAAAGACTGACTTGTCAATGAATACAAAATATTGTATATGAACTGTTACTGTCATATATATATATGTAACAGAGATTTTAGAGAGCATTTAATTTATTTAAAATGAATAACCTTCTGTATCAGGTTGACTGACCCAGTTTTTTTTTCAAAAACAACCCAGCAAATGGGTTAATGTATAAAACCCAACAAGCTGGGTAAAAATAACCCAGCATGTGTTCTGTCCAATATTTACCCAGCGTTGGGTTGCCAAATGACCCAGAAATGGCTGTTTTTAACCCAGCATTTTTAGAGTGTACTACTGTTTCTCATATTGAGGGTTATAGTGACTCCTACATTTAGCATGTAGCTCATCAACACCTTAGCAACACCCTAGCATCTATTTCTGATTTCATTTACAAGCCCATGTAATTTAAGAACTAGGGTGCAAGACCAAATAATAAAATATACGACAGAATGAAAAATAGATCGTAGTCAAAATCGACCCTTTCTTAATTAATATCCGTGAACTTTATTGTGCACATATACACTTTTCTAATCATAATAATGAAAGATCTTCAAAATAAGACTCCACCTCAGAAACAACTTTCCTTTTCAGCTGATGTCACTAAGGTTGTGCATATGGGGGGAAATACTGTAAATATAAGATTACTTTTTACAATCCAATCAAATCTCACCAGATTAAACACTCATTGGCCTTTATTACAGTCATATCTGGCGTAATCGAATTCCCGCCTGCATTATTGTCAATGGACGGTTGCCAATATTGACAAGAAACTAAGAGTATGTTTACATGCCAGCGATGTACTAAGAACAGAAAAGTTTTTCCTTTTGCATTTTTCATGTACAGACGACAATGTTGTAGACTGAACACATAATATATATAATATAAATATAACAATATAAATAAAGAAAAGAAGAAGAAAAGACATAATATGCATGCGCATGACGTCACCGTTTTTACAAATCCACATTTTTTTAGTTTACACGGAGACGATAACGGTAATCCATTTTTAGTTGAAAACGGTGTTGTGTAAAGGGCCCTTTAGTTTAACGTGACAGAAAACATTTGGTAAAACGGTTTATTTAGCCTTACACAATATCCTACCATATGTATTATCTTTCATTATAACGTGCAACATTACGTGAGGGAGGCGATCTTATACACTATATTGCCAAAAGTTTTGGGACGCCTGCCTTTACATGCACACCATAATCCCCCCTCCACCAAACTTTACACTTGGCACAATGCAGTCAGGCAAGTCCCGTTCTCCTGGCAACCGCCAAACCCAGACTCGTCCATGGGATTGCCAGACAGAGAAGCGTGATTGGTCACTCCAGAGAACACGTCTCCACTGCTCTAGAGTCCAGTGGCGGCGTGCTTTACCCCACTGCAACCCACGCTTTGCATTGCACTTGGAGATGTAAGGCTTGGATGAGCTGCTCGGCCATGGAAACCCATTCCATGAAGCTCTCTACACACTGTTCTTGAGCTAATCTGAAGGCCACATGAAGTTTGGAGGTCTGTAGCTATTGACTCTGCAGAAAGTTGCGAAGCAAAGCATCACTACTGTTATTCCTCATACTTATTATTATTCTTCTAGATGAAACTGGTGCCCGGTTCGTACTGTTTGTCATAGTCCCATAAATGAGGTGTCAAATTGACTGGCTTATTGAGGAGAGGTGTGCCATGACTTCGAAGCGATTGGACCTACGATGTTCACACAGCGGACGAAAAAGCAGACAAAAATATCCCATAGACTTGCACTGATGGAATGTTCATGAATTTGAATCTCAACTGTCAAATACACACACACACACACACGCATGGCCTCTCTCTCTCTCTCTCTCGCTCACACTTGACTTATCTTAATAAAGCAACAGTAATGACCTAAAATCTTCATAGCCACACCCTAGCAACCACTTACAGCACTCTAGCAACCACCCCATAGACTTCCACTGAAAAACAGATGAGAGGGATACAGGTATGTATGAATCAGAACATCATAGAGACACGTGAGTTTGGCTCTTTTGATTTGGGCAGACATCCAGTCTATTAGTTTAAAACCAGAACGTTATGGTTGCAGTCACTTGCATCACGGTAGTGACTGCCTAGTGCCGAATTTTGCCACGGCAAGCACCACTCATATTTTCTTCAGAAAATGTAGACATCTAGTTTTTAATGTTATTGTTTTTATTGTTGCGGCATATTTATTATGATTAATCTCCAATCTTGTCTACAATATAATGCTATCCAATCATTGCACTCAAACCCAGAGGATGATTAAGATGATCAAACCAGTTATTTTTCGAATAATCAACTTTTGGCCTGGAAATATTCCTTTATTTGAACAACTTCAATTTGACGATTGTATTAGAAAGTGAAGTAAGTGCATGAAAGCAATGTGAACATTATTAATGTTTAATTTGTGCAGTCTTTACTCGTAACTAATATTTTATGGGATGTGTATAACCTTGTCTAAATCTAATTCTCTTTATTGTAATATGTTTTTTGCATTCTATTCTTGCATTTCAGGTGGTCAGACCCTGAAGTATTGCATACGTATAACCTTTTAAATCAGAAAATATGCGGCGGAATAACATGACACCATTTTTCTTTATTTCATCATACCCGACTAATGATTGTAAACTGTGGTTGTGTTTAGATAAGGTATCTGTGATAACCTATACATCAATAAAGCACAACAATCTGCTATGGTTACTGCCCTTGATACAGGCTACAGCGCAAGTTATTTTACGGGTGGGTAGATGGACGGATGGATGGACGGGTAGTTGGATGGATGGATGGATGGATGGGTAGTTGGATGGATGGATGGACGGGTAATTGGATGGATGGATAGTTGGGTAGATATATGGACGGATGGATGGACGGGTAGTTGGATGGATGGATGATTGATGGATGGATGGATAGTTGGGTAGATATATGGATGGATGGATGGACGGGTAGTTGGATGGATGGATGGATGGATGGATGGATGAGTGGATGGATGGATGGATGGATGGATGGATGAGTGGATGGATGATGGATGGATGGATGGATGGATGGATGGATGGATGGATGGACGTGTAGTTGGATGGATGGATAGTTGGGTAAATGCATGGATGGATGGATGGATGGACGGGTAGTTGGATGGATGGATGGATAGTTGGGTACATGGATGGATGGGTGAGTAAATGGTTGGACGGATGGATAGTTGGGTAGATGGATGGATGGATGGACGGGTAGCTGGATAGATAGATAGATAGATGGATAGATGGATAGATGGATGGATGGATGGATGGAAAGATAGATAGATAGATAGATAGATAGATAGATAGATAGATAGATAGATAGATAGATTTTTTAAAACAAGTTCAAAGCTATTTACTTGTGGACAAAAACTCATTTATTTACAGAATATGATATTTTAATTGGTTTATCGATGAGCTCTGACATTTTCAGTGGCCTTGGTTCCTGAAGTATTCATTATCTCAATTATTTTACGCTGTTATTTGAAGCTTCCGCTTCTCGAATGCCAAGTGTGATAAAGGCCCACTAAATATGAGAGAACAGTTTCTATATTTGTGTGAATTTTCACATGGGCTGTAATGACTCAGGTGCTCATTAAGATGTGATCTAACATCCGTCTGACACCAAATACAAAAACTGCTTAATTAGGCCCAAACCTGAAAGAAATACGTGCCTGCATTGACACAATCTAACCAGCAACTCCATTAGTGCTGCTGACAGTCTCTATGATACATCAATGCTCGGTTAAATTCCACACACACACACACACACTTAGATGAGGTGCTGAATGGTGGTAGACCAGGAGACATGGCAAAAACATGCCGTGTCTGAATTAAACATGATCAGCGTTATTAAGCCCAGGGGCTGTTTGCGTAACCGCAACCAGAACAGAATTATTATCTTTTCCATAACCAGCCCAAAGCATTCTACTTATCATTAAACTAAATCTAATATGCACGCCTGTGAACGGGATAATCCATATCATCAGCATAAACCATTTACTACGTACAGAGCATCACCCATCCCGTGGGGATGGACGGGGACCAAAGCTTCGGTTAGATCGCCAAGAGCTGTTTCTATCCACGTGAATTAAATATTCTGCAGTAGTCAGCGCGTAATCCAGCTGTCACTAATCACAATGTCAGTGTGTGTTGCATTTGCGAGCTCAAGATGTGCAGAACATAGTTTAGTTTGATCCGCAGGAGATCTTCTGGAGTTTCGCGTTGCAGCTGTAGAATCAGTGAATCCATCTGTTTCGGTTCTGAACGGGCAAGTCTGCAAACCAATCACAATCAAGTTCTACATCATGTGATCGTTACTTGGTGAAATTCGGTGGCGGCTGAACAAATGGCTCATTTAATCAGGCTTCTGTTTACACGGTAATTATAGTATTACAATAACAGACCCCTCACACATCATTTCTCATGCTGGGTTACAGGAAAGAGTCATCAGAGAGCGGACGTGTGCTGCTGCCGGGTTTAACGGCTGTGAGTAATAGTGTTATTTGTAAAGACAAACTGCAGACTGGTGGGTTGAAAGAGACGGACTGATGAGACCTGTGTGACTGCTGCCCACTGACCAACACACACATTCAACACAGCAACACAGCATCTAAAGGCACACATACTATAAACTTCGACTGTTTTTATATAGTCAATTACTACAGATTAATCTTCACATGGATGGATGGATGGATGGATGGGTATATGGATGGATGGATGGATGGATCGCTATATGGATGGATGGATGGATGGATATATGGATGGATGGATGGATGGATATATGGATGGATGGACCGGTATATGGATGGATGGATGGATTGGTATATGGATGGATGGATGGACCGGTATATGGATGGATGGATGGATGGATGGATGGACCAGTATATATGGATGGATGGATGGATGGATATATGGATGGATGGACCGGTATATGGATGGATGGATGGATGGACTGGTATGGATGGATGGACTGGTATGGATGGATGGATGGATGGACCGGTATATGGATGGATGGATGGATGGATGGACGGATATATGGATGGATGGACCGGTATATGGATGGATGGATGGATGGATGGATAGTTGGATAGATGGATGGTGGATGGATGGATGGATGGATGGATGGATAGATAGATAGATGGGTAGATGGATGGGTAAGTAAATGTTTGGATGGACGGAAGGGTATATGGGTGGATGGATAGTTGGGTATATGGGTGGATGGATGGATAGTTGGGTAGATGGATGGATGGATGGATGGATGGATGGGAACATGTATGGATGGATTGACTGATATGAACATGGATGGACGGAAGGGTATATGGGTGGATGGATAGTTGGGTAGATGGATGGATGAATGGATAGTTGGGTAGATGATGGATAGATGGGTAGATGGATGGGTGGGTAGATGATAGATAGATAGATAGATAGATAGATAGATAGATAGAGGTAGATGATAGATAGATAGATAGATAGATAGATAGATAGATAGATAGATAGATAGATAGATAGATAGATAGATAGATGGATAGATAGTTCAAAGCTATTTACTTGTGGACAAAAACTCATTTATTTAGAGAATATGATATTTTAATTGGTTTATCGATGAGCTCTGACATTTTCAGTGGCCTTGGATCCTGAAGTATTCTTCCCATTCATTATCTCCACAGGGATTTAAAAAAATATTGAGATCTAAGCCTTGAACTAACAGGCTGTGAGATGAATCACAACATTACAACATTTGATCTGAAGCAAAATTATATGGAAATTGGAAAAAAAGACAAAAATTAGACTTTTATGAGTTATTGCACTGCAAATAATGTAATTGAATAAAAATGACAGTAAAAGTACTGCTCATTGCTAGTTAACGTTACTCAGTGCAGTAACTAATGTGAAATAATGGGGCATTTGTTGTAAAGTGTAGTGAAACAGTAAAGTGGTTTTGAGAGTGAACGGAGCATTTTGTCTGATTGATCGATCTCTTTTCAAGATTATTGGTAGTTTCCTGTAGTTTTTCACTGGGAATTTGGCTGTTAAACACTTTTTTATTTCTGTTTGAAATCACTGACTCTTGGCTTCTACAGAAACATACATCATCACAACCTGAGAGCTCATGGTTGCCTCAAAAATCAATTTCTCTTTTGCTTATGGTACCTGTTGGGCTCAATATGAATTCTGATTTGAAAACTACAGAAGTTAACAGTCACTCTACTGGACGTCTTTTAATAGTTCACAGTTAAAAAGCTAATAATGAATTGCATCGAATGTAAAATTAAAATAAATAAATTGGTATGCACAATGATCGTGATATAGTTTAGTGTGATTATTAAAATCAAAGACTGTGATTTAATTAAATAACTGTATAGACTAAATAAAAGCTTAGATTGACTAACATCTGAAAGTGAATTAAGACATAAATATTAGTATTGTAACTTGTAGTGGAAAATAAAATTATTATTAACACAATGCAGTTGGAATTTACACATTTACTTTATTATTATTATCATTATCATTAAATTTGATTGGGTTCGTAAAGCACCAGTGTGAATGTAATGTGGACTGAGACTCACATCACAAGAGGTTTAAGTCCACTTTAAACTCCAGTAACAAAGTCAAAATAAAACTATATTGTGTCTGTTTACTTGCATGTCATGTGACCAGTAACCAACATCAGTGAACTGTGAACATAACATTAAACAATTGAAATATTCATTTAAAATCTCAGTTTCCTTTTAAGAAAATAGTTTAGGTATAAGGGGTTCAGCTGACGCACACACACACACACACACACACAAAGTTTAGGAACCCCTGATTTAATGCAATGATATTCATACATTTTAAGTGTCCAAATACTTTAAAGTATATGATAATAATTCCATTTATTCCGTGTGTGTGTGTGAAAGAGAAAGAGAGCAAGTGTGTGAGTGAGTGTGTGTGTGTGTGTGTGTGTGTGTGTGTGTGTGTGTGTGTGTGTGTGTGTGTGTGTGTGTGTGTGTGTGTGTGTGTGTGTGTGTGTGTGTGAGTGAGTTATGTGCCAGTGGCCCCCAGCGGCCGCTGCTCCACTCGCGCTCCATCCGCAGACAGACACACCCCAACAACAGCACCGTGAGCTCCGGGTCTCGATCTGGACTGCGGTACCGGACCCGCTGCGTGTATCTGACCTCTCACATCGGTCTCACTGTGATTTTACTGTGACCAAAGTCGCTGCGTTACTGATAATCGCAGCAATACCAACTGTCCTACTAAAAGAACCGTTCAAAAGGCAAACTTAGCCTCTCGAGCAGACCTTTACACAGCATATAGCCCACATCCCCACTGGCATTTAAATGTGAAATAAACACGCCTGTGAATGCAAACGGAAAGTTTAATGACTGTTAATGACCAGAGGAATGTCTTAAGGTCTAGCAGAAGCTCACAACACAAGGTCCTTCAAGAGGAAGATCAATCAACATTTTCACAGTAAAGCCAAATCCCATTAGTTATTTTCTTCAACACCTCTTAAAAATGTCGCGCTTCCGCTAATGGGTCTCAAATGCGCACAAAGTCCCGATATGCGCATCGAGTAACGAACCAAAGACACCAAAACACCAGTTTGTTTTCAGTAGACCTTCCAGATTGCATGGTTATTTACAAGGTAACACACCACAAGCAAACAATAGCTCCTTTCCTAATAAATATTTGACCTCTAATGTTTGATTTATTAAACAACGAGCTGGTGTTTGAGGGAAAGCAGTGTGATGCTAAATATATTCCCCAAACTGAACCCAAATAACCAAAGTATTGGATCACAGAGTGTTGGTGTTAAAATGAGAACAATAAGTGCGTTACCTCCGTCCTGGAGCATCCAAACGCCTCCCAAGTTCAGAGCAGCACAGAAATGTCCGAGATCTTCAGATAGATGATGTCTAAATCACCTCCTCTGGGTCCAGAGTCTTGTACCAATATGCTCACTGGGATAAATATATTCTATAATAGGCTATATATATAAAAAATATATATAAATGTATTAATATTTGAATGCAGAATGTGGCGCGAAATCTTAACGGCGAATTTTATCGGTTCTTCATTTCAAACGGCTCCCTCGATTTCAACGATCTTTGATTTGAAATCCAACAGACTTTCGGTTCAGCACAGATGATTAATAAAGGCCATATAATCCAAAAACTATATTTTTTAGCCTTCCAAAACACAGTTAGAATGAGAAATCCTCGAACAATCCAAAAATGTTGATGGTTTACTTCTTAAGGAGGTCCAGTCAGACTTTTCACCTCACGTCGGATGATCGCCTCAGAGGAAACACGGCGACTGAGGTAAAAACAGTACGATATCGTCGTATTTAGTGTATGAACACGAAAATAAGAGCATTTGAGGAAAAACGCGGATACAATCCCCTCGGATAAAGAACAAGGGCATGAAAAAAGACGCAAAGGACAAAGCGTCCATTCACACCAGCGCTATTTCCCTCAGAAAAGCCCATCCAGTTTGCTCAGCATACAGATATATTTCCCAGCATTTCTCCAAATGCAGCGCGTAGTTTCGTTATCATACATCCAGTGGCCAACGCAGAAGGGATCCCACCCACGTTTATTTCATATGCGCATTTTTTCCCAAACAGCATCCTGCGGGAAAAGGACGCAGAAACCGAATTAGAAACATTTGGCACCGCGTTGGAGTTGCTGATGTATTGCTTTACTCCTCGTGAAGGAGCATCTGCGTGTCCCTCCCTCTCCTCGGTAACAGTCCACTCACGGCGAGCGGAAGACAACACTTCTCTGTGTCTGTAGTGCGCGAGAGGACGAGCGAGGGATCTGCACACATGCCAATAGCGGGATTTCACTGGCCATTCCGCATAGTTTTGAAAATAGACACATTTCTGCTGCGAAATTAATTAACAACGTTATCAAAACAAATTGTTTATCACACAAACATTCTGCATTATCACTCCCCCTTAAACTATGACTTAAAAAGAGGGACAGGGGCTAGTTGTCACACTTCTCTGGGTAGGATTGGGTTTTAAAGTCAATTTATTTATGGGCATAAACCTCATGTCAATGGAAAAGCTATTTCCACCATTATTGGAAGGGGGAAAAAACAATATGCCCCAAAGGGAAAGCTATGGCAGCTTGTTTCCACCACAGAATAAAACATTTTTAAAGATAATTCCGACTTTTTATCTCACAATTGCGAGTTTACATCCTGCAATTCTGACTTTTTTTTCCTCAGAATTGCGATTTACTCGCAATTAAAAAAAAGTCAGAAGTACATGATATAAAGTCAGAGTTGCAAGACATAAACTCGTAATTGCGAGAAAAAAGTCAGAATTGCGCAATTACGAGTTTATATCTCACAATTCTCACTTTTTTCTTTAAATTCTATTTATATTAAGCAATTCTGACTTTAACTCGAAATTGCGAGTTTATATCATGCAATTCTGAGCTAAAATGTCAGAATTGCGAGATAAAAAGTCACAATTACCTTTTTTATTTTTTATTCTGTGGCATTCATAGAAAGCTGTTATATGGGGCAAGTTGTCACAGTAGGAGTCTGGCATTAAATAGCATATAGACATTTGTAATGGATTTTCACGTCAACTTCATCACCCAAACTGTAAAATAAAAATGTTACCTGTGCACCTTGCATATGCTAAACACAGTAACTACACTAACACTCAACAATAAATCAGTGATATTTTTCATATTAGCGTTATTTAGCGCTATTTGTCTGAAGAAATCCAGTTTAAAGCAATGTGTCTTTGGAAAAGGCAGTCACATGTGTAGAGTCCTTATGATTGGGTGTTCTAACATGAGCACATTCATTTGGCCTCCACGGTTCTGTGCTCTCTAAACCTGAAGCCTGAGCGAGTCGTGAGTGAATTTCTTAATGAAAGCATCCCTCGACTTCAAAGACGGCTGGTGAGACGCCGCTGCTGGTTAATATTACATAAAAACTCACGTGGAAAAGTTAAGGCCATGCACACGATAAACTGACGTGAAAAAGTATTAAAACACTTGTGCTAGTTATGGTTTAAGTCTGGATTTATAAAACATCACTCTTTACTCAGGGTTACTTAATAGTTTAATGTAAAGTTGCCTGCGCAGAAGAACAGAATGCCGACGGAGGTGTGGAAGATTTTGCTGAGTTTTGTGGCTAATGCAGAAACACGCTGTTCTCCAGTCACTCAAATGCCACAGCAGCGCGGCAGGGATTCACAGATGTGTAGACATATCTAGGCCTCACACAGGGCCGGAGAGTGGGAAAGAGATGAGGTGGTGATATACAGGGAGAATGTGCATGTGATGGAGCAGAGAAAAACGGAGCACGCATTAGTTTGCATTTGCTAAAATGTTTAAGCTCTAAGACTCTTTTCAAAAATATCGCATTACAGAAATGTGCGGATAGTTCACAGCTGGGGCACCGGACAATGAACGTCAGTGAAAAATGACCTTCATATAGTGAGGACCAAAATTCAGAAACCACCTGGATATGAATAGAAAGGTTTATGAAGTGGATATATTTAAGATTCCATAATATTTCTGCATTGCTAAACACTCTTTGCTTCGCAATTGTCGAATTTTGCAACATAGACACTGTTATTGAACTAAACTGAATCAACATTGAACTTATTCGAGCAGAATCACGACACTGCTTTACAACAGAAATTAAATGTGTCTAATACTTGATGAAGTTTGAATCATTGATTCTGTTATTATGGTGAATCTGCTTTGCTTCCAAACACAAGTTGTTCTGTGAATCTGAAATGCTAAGTCAGTCTGAAAATCATGTTCAATCTCCAACTCACAAAATAGGTTTAAAAAATAGCATTTTCTCTAATGTTCTCAGAATTTGGACTCCATTATATTTAAACACATACCACAAATGCTCAAGGCTCAACTTTTGATATAATAGCCTTCTTTAGAAAATCAGGACAGCATCTTAGAACAGAACTTTCCTTAACTGAATGGAAGTCAGTGTCTTGTCTGATAAAACACACATTACTCACTTGGGTTGCTATAGTAAACCCTCCATTTCTGACACATTCTCTGTCCAGTCAGTTAGATTACCACATATATGATGAATAACTATGCCATCTAAACAAACTGTAACTTTGAATATACCATTGTGAAACGCACAATAAGACATTAGAAATTCTATGCATTGTTATAAATATAATGGTAAATGACTATGTTCTCTCCCTGTACATACATGCACACACACACACACACACACACACACATATGCACACACATTACATATGGCACATTTCACTGCACTGTTTATAATGGCTCCATGTTGTCATGCATCTGGAAAGCAATGGTTTTCAATTGTTGAAAAGGTGAAGAATTCCTGCAGGCTTCCTGCATCCATTAGAAAAGAAAAACCACACTGGTTTCTACACCTGCATCCATTCCATAATGAAGATGCTTTTTAATTAAGTCACGGTGTGAATGCATAGCCTGGTGGCACAGATTAACATTTGCTTGATTGCACCGTACGTCAGTTCCTCGGGTCCAAATCTTCATAATTAATTAATTAATTAATAAAAAAAAAAAACTCTACCATTTCACTTCTATTTCTTATTTATAGCATACCTCCAAGAAGTGTGAACTCCTAAAGGAAACGTGTGTGTGTGGCATGTTTCCTTTAACTTCGCCTGTCATTCAGTACTGACCAAACCGCATCTTTCAGCTTTTTCCCGACACTCGATTTACATTTGAGGTGAACATGTTTCCTGTTGTTTGCACCACGATAGCTACAGTGCATCCGGAAAGTATTCACAGCGCTGCACTTTTTCCACATTTTGTTATGTTACAGCCTTATTCCAAAATGGATTAAATTCATTATTTTCCTCAAAATTCTACAAACAATACCCCATAATGACAACATGAAAGAAGTTTGTTTGAAATCTTTGCAAATGTATTTAAAAAAAATAATAATAAATCAATCAAAAAAGTATTCACAGCCTTTGCTCAATACTTTGTTGAAGCACCTTTGGCACCAGTTACAGCCTCAAGTATTTTTGAGTATGATGCTACAAGCTTGGCACACCTATTTTTGGGCAGTTTCTCCCATTCTTCTTTGCAGGACCTCTCAAGCTCCATCAGGTTGGATGGGGAGCGTTGGTGCATAGCCATTTTCAGATCTCTCCAGAGATGTTCAATCAGGTTCAAGTCTGGGCTCTGGCTGGGCCACTCAAGGACATTCACAGAGTTGTCCTGTAGCCACTCCTTTATTATCTTGGCTGTGTGCTTAGGGTCGTTGTCCTGTTGGAAGATGAACCTTCTCCCCAGTCTGAGGTCCAGAGCGCTCTGGAGCAGGTTTTCATCAAGGATGTCTCTGTACATTGCTGCATTCATCTTTCCCTTGATCCTGACTAGTCTCCCAGTTCCTGCCGCTGAAAAATATCCCCACAGCATGATGCTGCCACCACCATGCTTCACTGTAGGGATGGTATTGGCCAGGTTATGAGCGGTGCCTGGTTTCCTCCAGACATGACAGTTGCCATTCAGGCCAAAGAGTTCAATCTTTGTTTCATCAGACCAGAGAATTTTGTTTCTCATGGTCAGAGAGTCCTTCAGGTGCCTTTTGGCAAACTCCAGGCGGGCTGTCATATGCCTTTTACTGAGGAGTGGCTTCCATCTGGCCACTCTCTACCATACAGACCTGATTGGTGGAGTGCTGCAGAGATGGTTGTTTTTCTGGAAGGTTCTCCTCTCTCCACAGAGAAACGCTGGAGCTCTTTCAGAGTGTGTGTTTACTAGCTGTAGTTCCGGGCTCAATCTCTGTGTATGTGTTTCAGTGGAAAGTCTCAGCGTGAGAAGATTACACTCATCTAGCAGTTCTTGGTCACCTCCCTGACTAAGGCCCTTCTCCCCCAATCGCTCAGTTTGGCCGGACGGCCAGCTCTAGGAAGAGTCCTGGTGGTTCCAAACTTCTTCCATTTACGGATGATGGAGGCCACTGTGCTCATTGGGACCTTCAATGCTGCAGAAATGTTTCTGTAACCAGATCTGTGCCTCGATACAATCCTGTCTCGGAGGTCTACAGACAATTCCTTGGACTTCATGGCTTGGTTTGTGCTCTGCCATCCACTGTTAACTGTGGGACCTTATATAGACAGGTGTGTGCCTTTCCAAATCATGTCCAGTCACCTGAATTTACCACAGGTGGACTCCAATCAAGTTGCAGAAACATCTCAAGGATGATCAATGGAATCAGGATGCACCTGAGCTCAATTTTGAGTGTCATGGCAAAGGCTGTGAATACTTATGTACATGTGATTTTTTTCTTCGTTTTTTTATTTTTAATAAATTTGCGAAGATTTCAAACAAACTTCTTTCACGTTGTCATTATGGGGTATTGTTTGATTAATGAATTTAATCCATTTTGGAATAAAGCTGTAACATAACAAAATGTGGAAAAAGAGAAGCACTGTGAATACTTTCCGGATGCACTGTACATTTGGACACATTTAATTGAATGGTTGATCCTGTGTGCAATGGACTAGACTGCCTGACATCTAAGATAAACGAGGTTGCAAAAGCTCAAAAAGTGTCTGCATTAAAGTCATCATGAAGCAGAAGTTGCACTAATCTTTTCTTCCCTATTATGACGTGCATACAGTGGGGAGAACAAGTATTTGATACACTGCCGATTTTGGTTTGTCCACTTACAAAGCATGTAGAAGTCTGTAATTTTTATCATAGGTACTCTTCAACTGTGAGAGACGGAATCTAAAAATCCAGAAAATCACATTGTATGATTTTTAAATAATTAATTTGCATTTTATTGCATGACATAAGTATTTGATCACCTACCAACCAGTAAGAATTCCGGCTCTCACAGACCTGTTAGTTTTTCTTTAAGAAGCCCTCCTGTTCTCCACTCATTACCTGTATTAACTGCACCTGTTTGAACTCGTTACCTGTATAAAAGACACCTGTCCACACACTCAATGAAACAGACTCCAACCTCTCCACAATGGCCAAGACCAGAGAGCTGTGTAAGGACATCAGGGATAAAATTGTAGACCTGCACAAGGCTGGGATGGGCTACAGGACAATAGGCAAGCAGCTTGGTGAGAAGGCAACAACTGTTGGCACAATTATTAGAAAATGGAAGAAGTTCAAGATGACGGTCAATCTCCCTCGGTCTGGGGCACCATGCAAGATCTCACCTCGTGGGGCATCAGTGATCATGAGGAAGGTGAGGGATCAGCCCAGAACTACACGGCAGGACCTGGTCAATGACCTGAAGAGAGCTGGGACCACAGTCTCAAAGAAAACCATTAGTAACACACTACACCGTCATGGATTAAAATCCTGCAGCGCACGCAAGGTCCCCCTGCTCAAGCCAGCGCATGTCCAGGCCCGTCTGAAGTTTGCCAATGATCATCTGGATGATCCAGAGGAGGAATGGGAGAAGGTCATGCGGTCTGATGAGACAAAAATAGAGCTTTTTGGTCTAAACTCCACTCGCCGTGTTTGGAGGAAGAAGAAGGATGAGTACAACCCCAAGAACACCATCCCAACCATGAAGCATGGAGGTGGAAACATCATTCTTTTGGGATGCTTTTCTGCAAAGGGGACAGGACGACTGCACCGTATTGAGGGGAGGATGGATGGGGCCATGTATCGCGAGATCTTGGCCAACAACCTCCTTCCCTCAGTAAAAGCGTTGAAGATGGGTCGTGGCTGGGTCTTCCAGCATGACAACGACCCGAAACACACAGCCAGGGCAACTAAGGAGTGGCTCCGTAAGAAGCATCTCAAGGTCCTGGAGTGGCCTAGCCAGTCTCCAGACCTGAACCCAATAGAAAATCTTTGGAGGGAGCTGAAAGTCTGTATTGACCAGCGACAGCCCCGAAACCTGAAGGATCTGGAGAAGGTCTGTATGGAGGAGTGGGCCAAAATCCCTGCTGCAGTGTGTGCAAACCTGGTCAAGAACTACAGGAAACGTATGATCTCTGTAATTGCAAACAAAGGTTTCTGTACCAAATATTAAGTTCTGCTTTTCTGATGTATCAAATACTTATGTCATGCAATAAAATGCAAATTAATTACTTAAAAATCATACAATGTGATTTTCTGGATTTTTGTTTTAGATTCCGTCTCTCACAGTTGAAGAGTACCTATGATAAAAATTACAGACCTCTACATGCTTTGTAAGTGGGCAAACCTGCAAAATCGGCAGTGTATCAAATACTTGTTCTCCCCACTGTATGAGTGAAACAGCTTTTCTCTCAGGAGAAACTTCCAAGAGGCTTTCCATTTCCAATTGAGACATTAAAGAGATCTCATATAATTTGTGATTTGTCTTTGTATGAATGACACGAATACTTCCGGTTTGTGTGTGTGTTTCAGTGGAAAGTCTCAGCGTGAGAAGATTACACTCATCTAGTAGGTTATCTAAAAATTGTGTTACCACAGCGAGAGACGGAGAGGAGAAATCGGAATTCTTATCAGAGGGAATCATCTCAGCGATACATTCACACTGCTGCCATGGCAACGGAGCATTCCAAAGAATTTTGATGAGAGATCAGGAGAGAGAAAGAGAGAGGGAGGGAGGATGACAAGGAAGACAATTTGTTACCTGAACTGCATGAGCAAGCAAGCCTGATTGTTCAGCACACACACACACATACATACAGAGCAGTTGTTACCTGGACCACAGCACAGAAAAACATTGTTGCATCTGTTGCGTCACAGTGGACACTTCTGCCAGACGCGTGAGAGCGAGTGATTTCTGCTGGGATTATCAAAGCAAACTCATTTAGTGAGAGAGAGAGAGAGAGAGAGAGAGAGAGAGAGAGAGAGAGAGAGAGAGAGAATGAATAGGAAAATAATTATAACTAAAATAAATTCGGTATTGTTTTATTAGAAAAGCAGTGTTTTGAAAGTTGGCTTAAAGCGTTCATTGAAAGTTTTAAAGATGATGGATGAATGGGTGGGTGGATGGATGGATGGATGGATGGATGGATGGATGGATGATGGGTGGATGGATGGATGGATGATGGGTGGGTAGGTGGATGGATGGATGATGGGTGGGTGGGTGGATGTATGGACGGATGAAAAGATGGATGGATGGATGGACGGATGGGTGAGTGGATGGATGGACGGACGGATGATGAATGGATGGATGGATGGATGGACGGATGATGAATGGATGGATGGATGGATGGATGATGAATGAATAAATGGATGGATGGATGGATGGATGGATGAATGGACGGATGGACGGGTGGATGGATGGATGATGGACAGATGGATGAGTGAATGGATGGATGGATGAACAGGTGGATGGATGGATGAATGAATGGATGGATGGGTGAGTGAGTGAGTGATCGAGTGAGTGAGTGAGAGTGAGTGGATGGATGGACGGGTGAGTGGATGGATGGACGGACGGATGATGAATAGATGGATGGACGGACAGACGGATGATAAATGGACGGACGGATGGATGGACGGTCGGATGGACGGGTGGACGGATGGATGGATGGACGGGTGAGTGGATGAATGGACAGATGACGGGTGGGTGGATGGATGGATGATGAATGGACTTGTGAGGGCGTCACCACAGGGAGGTTTTGAGAGATTGAGCCCGAAACTACAGCTAGTAAACACACACTCTCTCTTCTTACCTTCTTTCCCTCTATTTCTCAATAGAGGGATGAGTGATGGATGGATGATGGATGGGTGGCTGGGTGGATGGATGGATGGATAATGGGTGGATGGAAGGATGATGGGTGGGTGGATGTATGGATGGATGATGGGTGGATGGAAGGATGATGGGTGGGTGGATGTATGGATGGATGAACAGATGGATGGATGGATGGATGGATGGACGGACGGGTGGGTGAGTGGATGGATGGATGGACAGATGGATGATGAATGGACAGATGGATGGATGGACGGTCGGATGGACAGGTGGATGGATGGATGGATCGACGGTCAGAGGGACGGGTGGATGGATGGACAGATGGATGATGTGTGGATGGACGGTCGGAGGGACGGGTGGATGGACGGATGGATGATGGGTGGGTTGGTGGCTTTATGAATGGATGGATGGACGGACGGATGGACGGGTGGATGGACAGATGATGGGTGGGTGGATGTATGGATGTACGGACGGATGAACAGATGGATGGATGGATAGATGGACAGATGGATGAATGGATGGATGGATGGATGAGTGAGTGAGTGAGTGAGTGAGTGAGTGAGTGAGTGAGTGAGTGAGTGAGTGAGTGAGTGAGTGGATGGATGGATGGATGGATGGATGGATGGACGGACGTTGGATGGATGATGTATGGATGGATGGATGGATGGATGGATGGATGAATGGATGGACGGCTGGATGGACGGATGGATGGGCGGATGGATGGGCGGATGGATGGGCGGATGGATGGACGGACAGTTGGATGGATGGATGGGTGGACAGATGGATGAGTGAGTGGATGGATGGATGGACGGGTGGATGGATGGATGGATGGACAGATGTACGGCCAGATGGAAATCTCCTTTTGCTTTTAAGTGTATTTATGCAGAATGAAGCTTTATAAACCTGTAGATTATGATATTTTAAACCGCTCATTCAAAGTCAGTCTGTTCGATCTCTGTATAGTGTCCATCAGTCTTTGGTCAGGCTTTGATCTGTGATCTGATTGATCAGTGTTAGAGATCTGAGGACACTTCTCCAGCCGTACACATGTCTGGAGTTTGTTCTTGTTTTTATCAGATGGAAGAGATCAATCTCTGTCAAGATTGACCTCACTCCTGCACTAATCGCTCCACTCTGTAAACATTACACACCGACACACAAAGTCATTCAGCGCTCAAGACAGAGTGTGTGTGTCCTCAACATCAATTGATCAAACTGTCCTCTACTTCAATGACCTGAGTTTAAAGGGACAGTTCACCTGAAATAAGAGTTCTTTACAGACATGATTTTGATGTTTATAATATCTTAAAATCTTCATGCCTTATACTCGCATATATCATATTAGAGCTGGGCAATCATGCTAGCAAAATGATAATTCATGCCAACAATGTGCTAAAACATAATAGCAACATGCTAAATAATGCTAACAAAATGCTATAACACGCTATCAACATGTTAAGTAAAGTCAACATGTTAAATCATGCTAACAACATGTTAATTCATGTTAGCGATGTGCTAAATCATGTTAGCAACATGCTATTCATGTCAACAATATGCCAAATCATGTTAATTCATTTTAGCAACATGTTAATTTGTTAACAAATTGTTAAAACATGCTAGCAAAATGCTAAAACATGCAAGCAGTTTGTTAAAATATGATAGCAACATGCTAAATCATAATAACAACATGTTAAAACATGTTAGCAACATGCTAAACATGTTAGAAACATGCTAATTCATACAAATAACGTGTTAAATCATTCTAGCAAAAATACTAATTCATGCTAGCAACATGCTAAAACATACTAGCGACATGCCAATTCATGCTAGCAAAGTGTTAAAACATGTAAGCAATGTCTTTATTTCTCTTTCAACTTCACTAAATGTAAAGCTTATATAAAACTTTCAAACTTTCATACGGCTTTGTCAAGCCAACATCAAAGTTTGTCCCAATGAACTTTACTCATCTAGTTACATCTTGCGATGATACAAGCAATCAGGCAGTTGAGATCTGCTATATAATATATTTTGATTTACGTTCGTATAATGCATGTATGCAGATAAAGTTGTAAATACTTATATATCCAAAGAGCTGGGAGATAATATAGGATATAAGGATAATATATCACCCTGTCACAAACGCCGGTGAAGATTCCACCGTCGGCCACCAGAGGTCGAACTCACCAGAGTACTAACCTCCATTTCGGACTTCATTTCCCATACACCCTCACTCCTGGACGGATTACTGCACACCTGTTCCTCATCACCTTGCCTATATAAACTCTGCTCTCACACTTATTCAATGCGAAGTCTTGTTTGCCCCGGCTGCATTTCTGAGCGTTATTCCCTGTGATTATCCTGCCTTTGTTTGACTCTGCCTTGGACTACCGTTTACGACCCTGTTCTGCCTGCCCTTGATCTTTGTTTGCCTGGACTCTGATTCTCGTTTGTTTGCTGCCTGCCCTGACCTATTGCCTGTTATGACCATGATTGATGCACTGCTTCTGATATTGCTGTTCACCCTGGTTTGCCGACCCACGCCTGCTTGTACTGTGAATTTGTGTTATTTTAATAAACTGCACATGGATCCCAATCTGCCTGAGTCCTTGTTACACACCCTTACGCAAGTATAGTTTATGTATGAGAATAAAGTTGGATTTATTATATATCCGATTTTATTTCTGGAGATGTGTAATAGTTTACATTTTATGATGATATAAACAATCACAGGTAAAGTAGGATATACTACACATCCGTCTTTTAATATATTATGCTTTCACTGCATGGAAAACAGCTGTGACTTTTTGAACTTTTGCGTTTTTACGCAGAAGAAAGAAGGTCAGGCGGGTCTCCCGACTCAAACCCTCAGTTCTGTTCCCTCAATCTACCTTTCCTTTATTTGTTTGTTTGCTTTAAATTTGGCTTTATCTTCTATCTGGATGGAAAAGCCAGCACAGAAATGAACGCGCAGCCACCCGGGAGCCAAACGCGCCGCTCACTCTTCCTCTGATAAATGTTTCTTCTCCACGGGCAGGATGTGTGTTTGTTTACTGCAGAGACGCGGTCGGGCTGGAAGACGAGCAAGGTTAATTAAATTCATGAGACACCTCAGACTCACAGAGATATTGATCAAAAATGGGAGAATATCAGCTTATCTCTATCCAGCCAGTTAGCAGAAGAAAACTTGCTGAGATGGTTCCAGTATACACTTCAATTTATGAACACACACAGAGAGGTTTGACCTCAGGCCTGTAGATTCTTCAATAAGAATCCCAGAGAACACAAACTCTTCAAAACCAGCCTGTAGATGAATATCAGGCTCTGAGCTGGATCAAATCTGTCCTACAGACAGATTTAGTGTATAATGTGTATAGACATTGCCAAAAGTATTGGGACACCCCTCCAAATCATTGAATTCAGGTGTTCAATCACTTCATGGCCACAGGTGTATAAATCAAGCACTAGGCATGCAGACGCTTCTACAAACATTTGTGAAAGAATGGGTCGCTCTCAGGAGCTCAGTGAACTCAAGCGTGGTACCGTGATAGGTTGCCACCTGTGCAATAAGTCCATTCCTGAAATTTCCTCACTACTAAATATTCCACGCTCAACTGTTAGTGGTATTATAACAAAGTGGGAGCAACTGGGACTCAGCAACTCAGCCACGAAGTGGTAGGCCACGTAAAATCACAGAGTGGGGTCAGCGCATGCTGAGGGTCACAGTACGCAGAAGTCGCCAACTTTCTGCAGAGTCAATAGCTACAGACCTCCAAACTTCGT
This sequence comes from Coreius guichenoti, assembly GCA_039654105.1. Classification (NCBI taxonomy): domain Eukaryota; kingdom Metazoa; phylum Chordata; class Actinopteri; order Cypriniformes; family Gobionidae; genus Coreius; species Coreius guichenoti. The sequence continues at coordinate 41,517,375 of CM077174.1, read as the reverse complement.
GTGGCCTTCAGATTAGCTCAAGAACAGTGTGTAGAGAGCTTCATGGAATGGGTTTCCATGGCCGAGCAGCTCATCCAAGCCTTACATCACCAAGTGCAATGCAAAGCGTGGGATGCAGTGGGGTAAAGCACGCCGCCACTGGACTCTAGAGCAGTGGAGACGTCTTCTCTGGAGTGACCAATCACGCTTCTCTGTCTCTGGCAATCCTATGGACGAGTCTGGGTTTGGCGGTTGCCGGGAGAACGGTACTTGCCTGACTGCATTGTGTCAAGTGTAAAGTTTGGTGGAGGGGGGATTATGGTGTGGGGTTGTTTTTCAGGGGTTGGGCTTGGCCCCTTAGTTCCAGTGAAAGGAACTCGTAATGCTTCAGCATACCAAGACATTTTGGACAATTTCATGCTCCCAACTTTGTGGGAACAGTTTGGGGATGGCCTCTTCCTGTTCCAACATGACTGCGCACCAGTGCACAAAGCAAGGTCCATAAAGACACGGATGAGCGAGTTTGGTGTGGAGGAACTTGACTGGCCTGCACAGAGTCCTGACCTCAACCCGATAGAACACCTTTGGGATGAATTAGAGCGGAGACTGCGAGCCAGGCCTTCTCGTCCAACATCAGTGCCTGACCTCACAAATGCGCTTCTAGAAGAATGGTCAAAAATTCCCATAAACACACTCCTAAACCTTGTGGAAAGCCTTCCTAGAAGAGTTGAAGCTGTTATAGCTGCAAAGGGTGGGCCAACTCCATATTAAACCCTATGGATTAAGAATGGGATGTCATTAAAGTTCATGTGCATGTAAAGGCAGACGTCCCAAAACTTTTGGCAATATAGTGTATAAACAATATTATGAATATGCGCTACTTTGCTAAAAAACACAAATATAATAAACATACAAACCCGTATTATACATCTATAACACTGTTAAAAACACACTAAAACTAATATAGTTTCTATCAAGTAAATTAGGACATCACAACAATATAATGTACAAATAAATATAAAAATATAAATGTATATTATAAATCTATTCTAAAAAATTAAACTAAAACACACTACAACTAAGATAAAAATTGTTTATATACTGCAAGTAAATTAGGTCAGCACAACATTATTATAATATATATATATTTATTATATTAACATTATTATTTTTAGAGGCCAGATTAGTGCTTTTTCATTAAGCGTGACATTCACAACATTGATCCTCCAGAACCGAAGCTGAAGAGTTTGACTGAGACGCAGGTCTTATTTCAGGCCGGACTGTGTGTTCATGTTCATCTCTAGATGGATTATTAAAACACTGGGCTGGTCGCTCAGTGTGTTGATGGGCTTGAACACACACAAACCTTGACTCCTGTCTCTCAGATCGCAGCACAGATGCTGTAATCATCACCAGAGTTAACCCACGTCAGCCCTCGCCGCTGAGATATGAGCACTTAAAAACACAACATTAGATCTTCTTCTAGCCCTGGATCTTTGGAGAGTTTGAACTCTGTCAGGGCGGCGCAGATGTCACAGGCTGGTTAATAGAATCAGCTCAGAGAGCCGCTGGAAGTCATGATTGAATGAATTCTCCCCCGCGAGACACTTTTCCACGGCATGAGGAGATTCCTGACGGATCAGAGCGTTTATATTCCGCACTCGGGATGCTCGCAGCCCACCGG
>CM077174.1:41468212-41513212 GCA_039654105.1 Coreius guichenoti | reverse complement strand
CACGAAAGAGAGCTCAAGTCACTTTTTATGTTTGTTTTTTAAAAACATCTATATAGTTTTTATAATGTTGTATTTCTGTTTTAGTTAGTATATCAGGTTAAGCTAAAGCTTCAAATAAGTTTAAGTTTATTTTTTTATTTAAGTTAACATTTATTTAATTTCAAGTAATGAATATTTAATGGTTTTAGTTAACTATTATAACCCTGAGACTTTATTGAATAATATGTGTCAAATACTGTTCTTATTCTCTCCTTACTATGAATTAAATGGGAATGAAATTAAATACAGTTTATTGTGTAACCAAAAACGTATAAATAATGCGTGACTTTTAATTATAAACAAGCTTGAAATACACCAGGACTCTTATTTTGAAATGTCTGTGCTTACTATTGCAGTTGCAGGCTTCTCTTTCAAGTTCAGATGAGGGAGATAAAATATGCATTGTTACAACCGTCTAAAACATATTACTATATAAACATCGTAAAGTAAACATTGTCATTATTCCTCAGCATTAGTTCATAAACAATTGCCTGGCATTAATGTGCGCTATTCATTGATTGAGCCGCTCTGAAGCGCTGTCGCGTGAGCCTGTAGAAGCGCAACAGCGCCGTGTTTTCCCGCCGTTAGATCCGCACGTTACAATTCAAATGTGCGCATCTGTTACACAGGACATCAGTTCTGACTGGATCTCTTCCCTAATCGTCCCTCCATACCATTTTCGTCTCGTTTTTATTCGTTGACGAAAATGACAGTAGATTTTCGTCATAGTCCGGCAAGAGCGGTTTGTGTTCAGATTGCGTGTTTCTAGCGAACCATACCATAAGATGAAATCGAACCGCACCCAAACCACCTCCTGAGATGGTCTCGGTTCGGTTCGCTTTAAAGGGGTCTGGGATCATTTGGAGTGTTCACAAATGGGCCAAAAATCACGGGAACCGTGCTCAGACCCCTGAAAAGGACCAAGTGTGCAAACACCCTTATACAAGACAACCAGAAAGAGTCCCAAGCACTGAGACAGACAGACAGACAGACAGACAGGTGTTGGCCTTCAGTGTTTGATAACTGCAGTACACAGACGCCTGAAGGAATGATTTCAGTGTTCAGAGCAAACGGCACAGTCTCAGACGGCCTGCCCGCGAACCACCCAAACAACACGCTCACGCTGACTGATGTGTACCGCTGGAAACTAAACCCGACTCCATGGCTTTATGCCTCATGCATGAGTGAGGATGCTCAGGTTTACATCCGTCCACCTGGAAACCAGGAAAGTCTGTTTGCAAGCTCCAGACGGACACACTAGTCAAAAGATAAAAAATTTTGTGAGATTCATCGCATCAAAGCTTTGACGAGTTTTGATTAAGATGCGTATAGTAGTCGCAAGTAATCTAGAAATCAATGAGCAAAAATGTGTAGTATATTACGGACAGACTGCACACTTTTCTCTGCTGGGTCGTAACGCTATTATTGTGGTGCAACTGAAGTTTTTATTTATATTTTCGCCTCATCCTTTCTGTCACAGAGTAAATGTGCATTCCTCGTTTTTACCCATCATGCCTAGGGCTGCACAGCTGCCGAATCAGGAAGTGGCTCGGCAGTGGGAAACCAATTTGGCATGTAACATTACACCCACAGCTCGGCTATCCCATCATCCTCTGCTCCGTCAGACAGCTTTCCTTTGCCCTGAACCTGCCTGGAGTGAGAAAATAAATCTGCAGGAGAGCATGCTGGGAGCAAACAGACAGACAGAACCGTGTGCCAACGACATTCACATAACCCTCATGTTTTCATATACTACAGGAAAGAGAAAGTGCAAATGAGATCCATTTAATATCTCAATTCCTTCTCCAGCGATGAGCAAACGGAGACTCCAGACGATTCTCCTGAGAAAAACAGATCTCAATGTCAGCAACGCTCAGATTTACTCCAGATCTCAATGTGAACTCAAACTTTTCTCATCTAATCATTTTTTTAGTTCTCCTAAGAAATATTAAGGTAAACATCTCAGTTCATACTGTGCTTAAATCCAGAGAGCTATAAAGGAGCAACTGAATAAAAATTAATAATAATAACACTAGCCTTTACATTATTTTAATACATTCCTCTGAAATCCCGTCAGATGTACTGAAGGTTTAAGGTCTGTACTATTAGTAACACTGTTTGGAGTTTCACTCACATTATAGTAATTTCTGCCATAATGCCAAAGAATAATTTAATACATCTGCATTTAAAAGAGGCGGAGTGAGCCTCATGTTTTATTCATGAGTCGTGGCGCTCTACTGACCCGCGGGTCTGCAGCGCTGCATGTTATTTCAGGAGCCGCTCTTTAATGTGGACAGGTGTCTGTCACTCACCTGCAGAAAGTGAATTAAAAAGCAGCTGATGCAACGGTGAGACATAATGTCATGTACTGTACTAACTCTTGTGCTAACTCTGAGCCGCCTCGCTGTCGACAACATAAACGGAGGTAGAGATAAAACAGAAAAGCAATGACAAATGCAACAGGAACTGTATGCACGAGCAGCACTGTGATGCAGAAACTACCAGTGAAGCTCGTGTGATTCGCCAGCTTTGTTCTTTTGATCATGTCTTCTCTCTCATAAGGCACCAAGTGACCCACGACTGCACGACTGCCACTGCTGCCGCCTCAAAAAAATGGTGCATGACGACCCCTGAATTCAGGTTGAAATCCATAACCCTTGATATGAGCCATAACGACAGTCACGCTTGCCTGAACACACACCGCTGACAATACGACTGTCTTTCTGGAGCGAGACAGACTGAGAATGACAGGTTTCTCGTATGTTCGAGAGAACACGTTTTGTTTTGTTTACCACTAAAAGTTTGTTGAAGAGGAAAATGAGTCACTCCTCGCTTGACTGTACCTTCAAACGCTTCAAACTCTCAACCGCCTGAAAGATAGCAGTGAATCTACAGCTCCCCAAACACCTTGCCCTCCAAACAACCCCTCTCTGATGCACAGATCATTATTATTGATGCAGAGACGGAGAGAGACTGCAGGTAAGACAAATTAATAAACACACATATATAGTGGGAAATAATTATGCCTTCAGAAAAGTAACAGGGTCGTCGGTTTTACTGTTTACTACTAGCTCATGCTCATGACACTGTGTTTATTTGGAAGAGAATTTAACAGATGTTTAGGGGTTCTAGTGCATAGCGCTGAAACCCTATTGTGATTGTTAGAATTTCCAAGGATTCTCCCCTAAAAGTGATCGTGCAGACAAAACCGTAAGTCGTAGAGACTTGAAACTTTGAGGGATGGTAGTACTCACACCGTCTACAACTTCTCCAAGGCTCGCCCTGATCAGCCTGAAATTGGCTCCTTGGCTCACCCTTTGGGTGAAATGGCAAAGATTTTTGGGTACTTTGGACTTTTGCGAACTAGGCCTAGGGTTTTCACCCGATGGGAACCAAACCAGTGTATAAAGATTCTCTGGAGTCAAAATATCAATAATTATCGAAAAAAAGTTGAAATTTCAAATCACGGTCACTAAGGGGTGCCAAAATTTTGAGGTGGGCGGGGCCAATCACTAAAATGGCTGTAACTCTTGAACGGAATGAGATATTTTCACCAAACTCAGATCTTATGTTTATGGGCTTAAATTTTCGGTCACATGGAAAAATATTCTGGTGATTGGCCACTTGGTTGTGCTATAAAATTAAAAAAAGTTTGTCAGATTGACTTGAGAACTGGCATGTGGCGTCTTTGTCCAAGGTGCCACGATTGTCTATAAGGACGTTTGCGTATCTCAAAAAACGTGGCCGCCATCAGCCAATGAAGTTTGAGCTGCTGTCAGACAAGGTTAACAGAGGCCGATCGGAGCGAAACTCACTGGGTCTGTTTGACTCACGGCTCTAGAGGCCTGTGAGAAATTAAAAAAAAATCAGCCATCGGGGATGCCTTCGCATTTTTCACATGCGTAAAGGATTGTATATCATGCGACTTTTCGCACAAACCCACGACATTTAGACCATAAGGTAGAACTCCTCATTCTGAGCAACTTTGTCTCTAGGAACGCCGCTGTCAATCGAACCATTCGTTAAAAATTGGAGATTATTTCAAAAACCTACTTTTCGTGACCTAGTCCTAGGTTTTTGACTTAACCTCGATAAATGTTTAAAAGCTTTAAAACTACTATATTTCCTTATTAAATTGCCTGTATTGGCAGTAAATGTTCTTTTCCATCTGTGATTTAAGTGGTTACATGCTTGCTAAGTAAAACAATACCTTTTCATGCATGTGCTTATAGGCCTTAAAGTGCTTGAACCCCGGTAATTGCTTACTTTGTAAACATTAAAATCAAAAGTTAAACATTGTTCATGTTAGTTCCCAGTGCATTATTAACAATGACATAGTACACTAGAATATTGACAAGCTCAAAGCATCAGATATAAACTGATTGCCACAAAACTTGTATTCGGATATGTTAACGAGGGATACGGCCATTTTATAGAATGACCCTGGTAATATCAGATCTCCTGACTCTCATTATTGGTTTCTCCTTCTGTCTTTCTCTCCAGCTCTATCAATCTCCATCATCCTGCTTTAGTACTGCACTTATTTCCCATGGTGCACATCCCTCAATATTCAATAGCTCCCGTTCCGCCACAAGAGGATGAAGCCGTTCTCTTACTTTCCTCTCACATCATGCCCTGAAGACAGACCTCTGCGGGAAAAAAGGAAACAGTTCGGTTTGCGTACGTGAATGACAGGATAGCTGTGGGGAATCTGTTCGGCCGTCCGCTCCCATGTACTGATCTGGGATCAGTGTAGCGTATTCTGCCATGATTAATGCTGGAGCTGCTTTTATCCAGACTGTGCTGTGAGAGTTGTCAAAGGTAAAGGTCACTCTCAGTCAACGGAAAAGCCCATGAAAAGATACTGTTTTATGCTATAATATGAAACATTATCCAAGGTGGGAAAAAAAAACACCTTAAATATTCCAAGCCATACTTCAACTCTAAATAAATTAATTATAACAGATGTTTTGGCAGGGGCCTTTTTTGTAACTTCTGTTCTCATTCTTCACATTGAATTCTGCGATAAAACAAGAATTTACCAGTTATTTTACCAGTCAAAGAGACTTTGAATTGCCTTATGGAACAGATAGTTTTGCTCTATGCAGGAGTAAAACGCTGTGAAAAAAGTAATATAATAGTTGTTCTCTAGCTTACTTGCTACTAAGTGCCTCAAACTAAACTATAAATACCTTTCAAACATTTGACAACACTAACCTGGAAAATCCATTGACTAGTTCTTTCTCAAAAGTGCTTGATGAACCTGGCACCTTGTAAAGTTCATTTCCAGATGGACCAGTGCATCCCAACTCCTGGAAGTGGCATAAAGACAGCCAATCAGACTGGAAATGCCAATTTCTGTGTGTTTATTCTGCATCAGGCGGTCAGCGGTTTGAACCCGAGATGATCTGTAACAAAACAATATGACCTTTATGTATTAATCTAGAGGATTTGATGTTGTCTTAAACATGATATTCATATATAATCATATATACAAATGATAGGTCAAATTGTAATTAAATTGAAACAGAGAGGCAAAGCACATGTGAGCTGTGTTCAAATCAATACACCTATTAAAGTGTCTTTCTCATTTGAATGTCTGCAACTTTTGATGCTTGAATGACATTTCAATTCAATTTTCCATTCAAAGACCAATTCCTGACATGCACAGCAAGTCATCAACACACCGAAGGCAAAGGCTTACAGACATCTCATCTGTGTCTCATTCATATTTGAGCGCAGTATTCATTGATGTGGAAATGCATATGACCTGTCGGCAGTCTTCATCAATACGACAGCCAGAGCAAAGCGGCCAGAACCATTCTCATCATACCCTTCATAATGACAGACGTGCAAACCGGTTCATTCCGAATATCTGCTCTGAGAAACAATCTCATTGGCCGTTGAAGGCTGATTGGATCAATCGACTCTGAAGAGAGACATATTGAACTTGTCTTGAGGTCTGGCAGACTCTTTCATGACACTAAAAAGCAAACAAAACAAGATAAAACAGTACAGATGATTCACAACGTCATTTGTCAAAGGGTTTTGTTTGGTTGACATCTACTAACTTCGGGTTCAACATTAAGCATGCCTTTCATTGATCGTCTACTTGTCCTGAAACAACCGAACAATACCGCTTCAGTATATTAAAATCTTTAGCAAATTGCTAAGGGATCATGAATAGGAAGTTAACTATACAGTGAACCACATTATGCATAATTCAGACAATGTGACCTTGACTGCCTTGAGGGAAAACAGGGGTCGTTTCCCATCCAAATTAATGTTCTTCTGTGATTATTCTTCACTACAAGTTAGAGGGCAAGAGTCACTAATGAATATAATTCAGGGTGTTTTAACTCTTGAAACAAAATCAACTAAAACATCAACCAATTTAAAAAGGCCCCAGTTGTCCTCAAATGATTACATTTCTATATAAAATTACACAAATGTGAAACATGCATTGTTCCACATGCACCGGGCCATGGACTAAAAGTGACCGAAACTTTGCCACTGTCATTATAATCAGCGCATGTTTTCAAATGGGTGCTTCCATGTCAACTCAAACAGAGATCCCTGACTTTTTTTTTCTCCGTTTAAAGAAATATACGAATGAAGAAGAAAGCCAATATTCAGAGACCGGTGATTTATTTTATCAATCCTTGTTGCATTATACGCCAATGGTGACTGTTCAAAAAATGGGAAAAAAGCTATTTTCACAGTTTTTACATGCATGTAACTCAAGTAGCATTAAATATGTAGTAATATCCTTTTAGATTCTGGTTCTTAACAATGTTTTCTTCTGATATCTTCATTTTTAAGGCCCAATATGATTCGGTTCCAGAGATATGGGGATCTCAATGTGGCTCCATGAGTAAATAGTTACATTTTCAGTGGTCAAAACTTTTGTATTTGGTGTTAAAGCGCGTAGTGCTGGAACCCTACTGCCCTAAAAGTGCCCTAGAAACTGTAAGTCGTAGAGTCTTGAAACTTTAAGGGATTGTGGTACCCTCCCAGTCTACAAAGTCACCAAGGCTCGCCCCAATCGCCCTGACGGTGACGCTACATTGATCAACTCCTAACCGTTTGTTGCAGATTCAAATGTCTTATATATCATTGGAATTCTTGGTTCAAGCCTAACAAAACGCATGTCTCGCATTTCACTGCACTGACCAAATTTTCTTATATTTTGGAAGTTTTTTGTTTTTTCACCCGATCGGAAGCAAACCAGTGCAGAACGATTATCTGGAGTCTGATTGCCAATAATTATCGAAAAAGAAATTTTGATTCGCGACGCCAAAATTTTCGAAGAGAGTGTGGCAACTTTTACTAAAATGGCTATAACACTTGAACGGAATAAGATAATTTCACCAAACTTGGTAGACCTATGTATGGGCTCAGTCTGTGGTCACAAGAAAAGGGATGCAGTGACTGGCCACTTGGCGCCACTATAACATAAAATTAAATAAAAAACATTAAAATGGCTATAACTACGCAACTGATTGACTTGAAAATTGAACATTCCTGCATCTCGATAAACTCCTAGGTCCTAGTCCTAGGTTTTTCTCAACCTTGATAGAACCACTGCAGTACAAATCTGAAATCTCTAGGTCATTAATTGTCAAAAAAAGTTACCCTCTGGATAGCTATAACAGGGTCATTTAGAAAATGGCCGTGGCCAAGTGCACAACAAAAGCCTAGAATTCCTAAATGAAAACTCAGAACTTCACGAAATTAGGTGAGCAAGTGTGACATATGATTCTAAACAAGCATGCAAGTTTTTATGGAGATCGGACCATGGGTGGCACTATAACAGTTAAAAAGGTTTCAAAAACAATATTTTTATGGTAAATTACCTGAAATTGCAGGCTACAGGCTTGCTATATAATGACTTACAATTGCACTTAAATAGCCTTAAAGTGCTTTAACCCCGATAACTGCTGCTCGCAACTATATTTATAATTATTTTGATTAGAGGGAAACAGACATTCCATTTTCTTCAGACATTCTTCTTTAAGAATAAAAAAATATCCACTGTATGCAAAGTAAACCACATTTGGTTTTTGACCACTGACAATGTGTACAATTTAACAATTTACTCATGAAGCTATATTGACATCCCCATATCTCTGAAATTGGACAATATTGGGCCTTAAACATGAAGATACCAAAAGAAAACTTAGATAAAAACCAGCATCTAAAAGAATATTAAGATACTTTGAATATTTATTTGAGTTACAGGCATGCTTTTTCCTATTTTTGAACGGTCACCAGTGGCGTATAATGCAACAAGGATTGATAAAATCAACTGATTTTACTATTATATCCACCAATAACGAAGCTGCCATCTTTCTAAAGCAATTTTCTCCCCTGTAATTTGGCTCTCAGCTAAGAACTGTCAATTTGACTCTCCTCTACAAAATAGTGGATTGCTCATTAAATATTGATCCATGGCATTAACAAATTCAAGGTTCTACAATGTGGTTGATTTGCGACAGAATGACCAAAAAGCAACTGTGGAAGTGATTCACTCTTTTCCGCGCTTTGCGATTCCCGTGTGAATATGCTTTTGCGTCTCTATTGTGTTTGTGCAGTTTATCTGTGCATTTGTCAAGTGATTTGAGATGAATGTACTTTTGTACTGGAGCAAAAGAAGGTCACCTGCTCTTCTGTGATTAATTGCCAATTACCGCCAGGTTAATATTGATTTACAACCGGTCCAAGTAATTTCACCAGAGAACTGCAAAAAAATCCAGTTCATTTCAGATAGCACGCGAGTTACGCGGATTCATCTTTCTACTGCCTTGTAGGGCACAGATCAAATGTCTGGAGATGATTTTAATTGGCACATGAGCAGTAAAATATAGCGTGATGTGTGCTTGCATCAATTACCTGAATAAATCTAACCCAAATGAGTCAAGAAAATGAGTTTGATCATAGTACTGTAGTCATCCACAAAACAAACACAGGCAGATTCCTGCAAACCTCAGTCCGTGTCTTCCTCTGGGACTTTGATGGTGATTTAACCTGTTCAGAGTCCAGCAAACCACAAGAGCTTATCCTCCTAATACAGTCTGTCGGATTATGGAAATAGAAACCTTAATGTTTACACTCCAAGATGAGAAAGTGACTCCAGAGAAAAAGCGAATGAGCATGAGATGGAAAGAGACAGATAGAGAGAGAGAGAGAGAGACAGCTTGACAGAGAGAAAAGCAGGTAGAGAGAGATCTTGACTGCTAGTATTTCACACTTACTAAAGAGACAGTGCAGAAAACAACAACGCTATATGGCAGAAAATAACACTTTGCCCAGTCATCTTGGGAATGAACTCGGACTGCAATTTTCAGTCAAGTACAGCTCCTATTTATTTGAATTGGGGAAAATATCTTCTTGCCCACTTCACTTTAATTACATATTTCAAATAAGCAATAACATCTGCCATTAATTGTATTATAAATGTTGTTTCTGACCCTCAAATAACACTAAAAAATGTGAAGATGGTGACTTTGGCGATTGGCAGGAATATTACTGAATATTAGAGTCTTTACTATAGCCATATTAGGCTTTTCCGATTTCTCCCATTCATTGTAATACCAGCGGTCTAATTTAGCTATACAGTCCTCAAGCTCAGTAAACTAGTAAAAGTAATGTAAACAATTCTGGATATCAAATGCACTGGCGCATCTGTTCACCCATGGCGTGCTAGTCTGAAAACCAGGTGTGTTCAGGAGCATTGTTGGAGCGTTGCTATTGTGAGGAACTGAAAACGACTGCGCCATTGACCAACACACACCTGCTCTAAAGACAATAGCGCAGTATTTTTAGTGTTATTTAAAGGGTGTATTAGTAATATGCGTCTATAGGCAGTGCACAACGCGCATACACTCTGATTATTACACACACAGGGACGCGCAGCAGCACACACACACATGTTTAAATATTAAAAATAAAAGGATTCCTCTCTGGAGAAACGTTCAGTCTTTTCGCCATGTAAATAGCGAATCCGGCATGGTGCGAGTGCTTTTAAAGGGAATGGGAGATGAGACTCTGATTGGTTTATTGCACATTACGCCCAAAACACACCCATGACCATGCGCCTGGCGCGCTGACCGTTTTTTCTGTTGTTAAAGGTGCAGTGTGTGGTATTTATCTATTGACAGAAATGCAATATAATATACATAACTATGTTTTCAGTGGTGTATAAAGACCTTACATAATGTACCGTTATGTTTTTATTACCATTTCTATCTCCATACAGCACGGGTTAGATCGTTTAAATAGGGCCCTAAGCGTGTGAATTACCTGAATCTGTACGTCTCAACAGTGTTTGACAGCATCTTCTCTACTAATAGTGAAAGTTTATCTGCTATAACAGCGCCGTTATTACCTCGCTAGTGAGAAATGTCATGTAGCTTTTAAGTTGCTAGACTATTTTACTGATAAAATCATCAGAGCAGCGTTGAAAACACGTTTCTGTGTGTGTTTGTACTCTGTGTCTGTGCATTTGAGCAGGAGAGAGAGAGCATGTGCTTTCCGTACATAATAAAACATAATTTTGCGGCAAAAAACGTGGAAATAATTTGTTGTTTTTATCCTATTGTTTATTAATTTTTGATTGGTCAGTGTTGTTGTGGGTTTTGGTTCTTTTGCTGTTGTAGGCTGTAACTAAGGTCTTTTGAAATAACTAAAATCATTTAGCGAAGTGATATGAAACTGTAATGCGGTCAAAAAGACCTGCCTGGAACTACGTTAGCGTTTCCCTGAAAATAATTGCACACCTTAGAACGTTCATCAACCAATCAGATTCAAGCATTCAACAGCCCTGTAGTCTAACCCTTAAATGTGTCGCCAATCATTATTACATATTCGGGTCTTTAGCGACCCAGAACTATATCTAACACGGATGGATCTCTACCTGTCACGATAATATAAAACTCTCCTGATATTAGAGTAACAATTACAGAAGAATAAAATAAAGCATATTTAGTTACCTTTTGGAGCTTGGAAAGGTTCAGTTTGAGCAGATGCTTTATACCATCATCACTGTCCTCATCAGAGCTCATTTCCCAGTACATTCAGCATCTGGCTCATAATCCCCATCTCAGACATTCTCAAAACTATCATTTTCAATATCTTCAAAATCAATATGTGACCCTGGACCACAAAACCAGTCATGCATCTCACGGGTATATTTGTGGCAATAGCCAACAATACATTGTATGGGTCAAAATTATCGATTTTTCTTTTATGCCAAAAATCATTAGGATATTAAGATCATGTTCCATGAAGATATTTTGTAAATTTCCTACCGTATATATATCAAAAATTTATTATTAGTAGTAATATGCGTTGCTAAGGACTTCATTTGGACAACTTTAAAGGCGATTTTCTCAATATTTAGATTTTTTTGCACCCTCAGATTCCAGATTTTCAAATAGTTGTATCTCGGCCAAATATTGTCCTATCCTCAAAAAATTGACCCTTATGACTGGTTTTGTGGTCCAGGGTCACATATTTTGCTCACAGATTCTTCACCAGATCCACCATCAAGTGACAGTGACAGTAATATTTGTTTGTGTTCAGTTCTTACTCGCTGAGCCATTTCAAGTTTTGCTGATGATACTTCCTATTCTTTTGTTTTCTGTCTGTGGTAACGATGAGTGAAACGTCACTTCATCATTGTGTATCAGACATTGCCACCTTGTGGAATTGAGGTTAATTGCACTTATTCAGTCATCAAAGATTCAATTATTGTTGTGCAGTAAAAAAAAAAAATATATACTTAAACTGTTACACACCTCGGGTCAATATCGCTATTGAACCGAGGTGTGTAACAGTTTAAGTATGTTTTATACAATTTTTACATATAATGGGAAAACAGGCATTCTTTTATCATTTGTTTTTTCTCGTAATATTTATTATAATGAATTGATTGAGGAATACTAAGATACTTTAAAAAATGAATGAGGAGGAGGGTAGTGAATGATGTCCCGGGTCATTAAAGACCCGAGGTATGCGTTTAAGGTAAAACATTATTTAGGGCACTGTGAACTAACATGAATATGAACAATTTATTAAGTAACATTAAGAATGAATAATAGATGCTGTAAAAATATTTTTACTTATTGTTAGTTTATGTTAGTTCATGCATTAAAGTAAGGTTTCATGAGTTAAAGTGTTACCAAAAGTTCTTCACAGTAAGAAAAAAATAGTTATTTTAAGAACTGATCACTGAAAGGTTCTTTTGGGAACCAAAATGGTTCTTCTATGGCACTGCTGTGAAAAAACCCTTTTAGAACCTTTATTTTTAAGAGCATTGTGAATGATTCATCAGTGCAACAAGTTTTCATTCATTTCATTCATTTTGGCCCACTCCTCCATACAGACCTTCTCCAGATCCTTCAGGTTTCGGGGCTGTCACTGGGCAATACGGACTTTCAGCTCCCTCCAAAGATTTTCTATTGGGTTCAGGTCTGGAGACTGGCTAGGCCACTCCAGGACCTTGAGATGCTTCTTACGGAGCCACTCCTTAGTTGCCCTGGCTGTGTGTTTCGGGTCGTTGTCATGCTGGAAGACCCAGCCACGACCCATCTTCAATGCTCTCACTGAGGGAAGGAGGTTGTTGGCCAAGATCTCACGATACATGGCCCCATCCATCCTCCCCTCAATACGGTGCAGTCGTCCTGTCCCCTTTGCAGAAAAGCATCCCCAAAGAATGATGTTTCCACCTCCATGCTTCACGGTTAGGATGGTGTTCTTGGGGTTGTACTCATCCTTCTTCTTCCTCCAAACACGGTGAGTGGAGTTTAGACCAAAAAGCTCTATTTTTGTCTCATCAGACCACATGACCTTCTCCCATTCCTCCTCTGGATCATCCAGATGGTCATTGGCAAACTTCAGACGGGCCTGGACATGCGCTGGCTTGAGCAGGGGGACCTTGTGTGCGCTGCAGGATTTTAATCCATGACGGCGTAGTGTGTTACTAATGGTTTTCTTTGAGACTGTGGTCCCAGCTCTCTTCAGGTCATTGACCAGGTCCTGCCGTGTAGTTCTGGGCTGATCCCTCACCTTCCTCATGATCATTGATGCCCCACGAGGTGAGATCTTGCATGGTGCCCCAGACCGAGGGAGATTGACCGTCATCTTGAACTTCTTCCATTTTCTAATAATTGCGCCAACAGTTGTTGCCTTCTCACCAAGCTGCTTGCCTATTGTCCTGTAGCCCATCCCAGCCTTGTGCAGGTCTACAATTTTATCCCTGATGTCCTTACACAGCTCTCTGGTCTTGGCCATTGTGGAGAGGTTGGAGTCTGTTTGATTGAGTGTGTGGACAGGTGTCTTTTATACAGGTAACGAGTTCAAACAGGTGCAGTTAATACAGGTAATGAGTGGAGAACAGGAGAGCTTCTTAAAGAAAAACTAACAGGTCTGTGAGAGCCGGAATTCTTACTGGTTGGTAGGTGATCAAATACTTATGTCATGCAATAAAATGCAAATTAATTATTTAAAAATCATACAATGTGATTTTCTGGATTTTTGTTTTAGATTCCGTCTCTCACAGTTGAAGAGTACCTATGATAAAATGACAGACCTCTACATGATTTGTAAGTAGGAAAACCTGCAAAATCAGCAGTGTATCAAATACTTGTTCTCCCCACTGTATATCAAAATCAAACTTTTTAGCAAGGACCTCTGGCTGAGCTGAGACACAAAAAACCCAAAAGTGACTGGATTTAAACACTCTTTATGGGCAGAAACTCACACTTGGATGAAGAGACTCCACTCACACACACACAGAATGATAATTTAGTGCATTCACTCCTGTATTTAAACATGCTTGTCATTTCTACAACCTTGCCTTGTGTTAGTGGACATTTTACATGTACATATTACCATAAAAGACAAAAGAAATCGCAGCTGTGTGTGTGTGTGGAATAATTCCTTATTTCTGATACGGTTCGTCCGCTCGTGTCCTTCAGGATGTGAGAGATCACTCTGACAGTGAATGTGGATGTGATGTTTAATTAAAGCCGCACAGCTTCAGGAACATGCTGACTTTGAGAAAACAAAGACACATTTCACAGTCCTGCTGAGCTTCTTTCATATTTATCACGTCTCTCTGAGAAAAACAAACCCTGCGCTTGTATTTCAGAGGGGGAAATCCTAACATGTGGAGATTCATCTGTGACAGCCCTGAATTCATAAACAGAAATGTTCTACCTCATTAAATAAATAAAGAAACATCTAGTCTTCCTGGTGGAGAAAGCGTGATGTGGAAGAAGACAGTTACATGCTAATTTCACATTCAAATCAAACTAAATAAAACTGTAAAAGCACTGTAAAATGTAAAACGTTAAAGGAATAGCACAAGAAATTACAATTTCATCATTTATTCACCCTCACCTTAGCGGATACTTGTGAATCACAAACTTTGTTTGAAAAACAGGAAAAAATAAATTATTCCGCCATAACTCTAGCAAAATTGCCTAAATGTGCTTTGATGCATCATATTTAAATGTGTTTGTCTAAGATTTTTTTTATTTTTCAACATTCAAAAGTAACATTCCCACAATGTTTGAAGAATGATAAAATGGAATGTTCCCTTAACGTTCCATAACCAACAAGAAAATAAATAAATAAATAAATAAATAAATAAATAAATAAAAATGGAAGTTTTGAGGATTTAGGGAACATTCAGAAATAAAACATTTATAACTTGATGGGAACGTTAGCAAAAGGTTCTTTTTACATTTATGGTGCATTTATAATTTGGACCTTGACAGTCCAAGTCCCCATTCATGTCAATTGTATTGAAAAGTGCTGCATCAACATTCAGCTAAACATCTCCTTACATAGAAAAAGAAAGTCATACAGATTTGGAACAATGCGGAATGAAATAAGTCTTATTTTTAGATGTATTATTCATTGAAAACCATTAAAACATTCTCTTTTCCATTACAAGGACTTTTAGAAGGCTTAACTGGCATTCTGAGGACATGAGCCAGTCAATCTGAAATGTCTTTACATAACCGCAACCGGTGAGCTCTGAAAAGTGATTTTCCGCAGCATTACAAAACAGCGAGTACTCACTAATTTAATCATTCAAAGCCCATGGAGTGCAGGTGCCTGTGGGAGGAATTGTGTGTGTGAGAGAGAACTGAACGGAGGTGAAGGTTGGAAGGTGGAGAAAAGCTTCTGCTTTTATCTACAGCAGCAGTAAGTCTGAAGTCCAGAATGTGCTTTTAAATGGACCGGGTTCTGTGGCCCCGTTTCTCCTCATTGATCACATGAAACAGAAATGACCCCTCAGAACAGCAGAGGAATCAGCACACACAGCTGTTTGAGACGTTTATTCTGATTAATGACCCCCTGAAATCCCAAAGACCGCCCCATAAATCCCATGAAAGCCAATGATAATGAGTGTTACAGCTCGACCGAGCTAGAGAGAGCCTGAGTATGCATAAAATATGCAAAGACCGAAGTCCGTTACTTTAAGTTGGTTATATGATGAATTCAGGCAGGAGATATAAGTCTAAACTAGAATTGTTTGATAGGAATGATTTGACCGGACTCCCAAAACCCACCTGCGATTAGCACTGAATGACTCTGCTTTATTCTCTCTAACACTCTCTATCTGCTATGAATGAGAATCACATTAATCCAATCAGTGGAAGATTAATGTGCTTTCCGCCTCCTAAATCAAAACCGGAACCCTGTATTTCCTGAAACAATGCATGAATCATCCTGTGAAATCACATGCTGCTACAACAATTCTTTAGTCAAAACTTTAATACAAATAGTTAGCATGTTTAAGCATGTTTCATCACTAGTACTAGTCCTTCTGATCAAACCCCTAACCATAGGTATTAAAGTTGAGTGTGTGCATCTTAGCAACTCCATTGTAATGTGCTTAAAAACATTTAGAAAACTTGGGAGCCACTTTTCAACCACAGAAACCAGCCAAAATACCCTAGCAACAGCATAGCAACACTCTAGAAACAACCCCAAACACCCTAGAAACTGCACTCCAATGGTTCAAGTCCTTCAGGGTGTCGTGGAGGGGTGACGTGTCGCAAAGCCGCAAAATCTCGCTGCTGGGGTGCCTCAGGGCTCGGTGCTTGGACCGCTTCTCTTCTCCATCTACATGTCATCACTAGGATGTGTCATTCAGAAACATGGTTTTTCCTATCACTGCTATGCTGATGACACACAACTCTACCTCTCATTCCAGCCAGATGATCCGAGGGTAGCTGCTCACATCTCAGCCTGCCTGATAAATATTTCTTGTTGGATGAAGGACCACCATCTTCAACTACACCTTGCGAAGACAGAACTGCTAGTGGTCTCAGCCAACCCAACACTCCAGCTAGGTTCATCAACCATAACTCCATCCAGGACAGCCAGGAACTTTGGAACTGTGATTGATAATCAGTTGAACTTCACAGACCACATTGCTAGAACTGCCCGGTCCTGCAGATTTGCCTTATACAACATTAGAAACATCAGGCCCTTCCTACCGGAGCATGCTACACAACTCCTTGTCCAAGCTCTTGTTCTATCCAATGCTCTCTTGACTGGCCTTCCAGCATGTACTGTCAAACCTCTGCAACTGATCCAGAATGCTGCAGAAAGATTGGTCTTTAACGAGCCGAAGAGAGCGCATATCACACCTCTCCTCATAAACTTGCACTGGCTGCCAAATCTTTTTCGTCAAGACTCAACCCATTAATACTAACACTTACTATTACATATATCAAGTACTGGTCTAGACTAACTGGGACTGGTCATGGCACTGGCATAGTGTTGCCCTATTGTTGGTTTGATTGCTGCGTCTATTGTTCTCATTTGAAAGTTGCTTTGGATTGAAGTGTCTGCTAAATGATTAAATGTAAATGTGCATAGTATTGTGCTCTTAGCAACACCCTAGAAACCACCCAAAACACCCTAGCAACTGCATAGCAACATGCTTAAAACATTCATAACACCTTAACAACCACTTGGAAACACCAGAGAAACCACACCAAACTCCCATTCAGAAAAATAGTAACCCCCTAGAAACCACCCAAAACACCCTATAAACTGCTTAAACCATTCAGAACACCTTAGCAACCAGGAAAAACCATGTTTCTGAATGATACATCCTAGTGATGACATGTAGATGGAGAAGAGAAGCGGTCCAAGCACCAAGCCCTGAGGCACCCCAGTAGCTAGATTTTGCGACTTTGCGACACACGTCACCCCTCCACGACACCCTGAAGGACTTGAACCATTGGAGTGCAAACACCGTAGAATAGACTCAAACACCCTAGCAACTGCATATCAACATGTTTTAAAACACTTAAAATATCTTAGCAACAATATAGCAACCCCCTATAAACCACCATATAAACTGCAAAGCAACATGCTTAAAACATTCACAACACCTTAGCAACCACTTGGAAAGACCGTAGAAACCACACAAACACCCTAGCAACTGCATAGCAACATACTTTAAAACACTAACAATATCTTAACAATATAGCAACCCCCTAGAAACCACCCAAAACACATGAACTGCAAAGCAACATGCTTAAAACATTCAGAACACCTTAGCAACTACTTGGAAACACAGTAGTAACCACCCAAACACCCTAACAACTGCATAGCAACATGCTTTAAAACACCTAAAATATCTTAGCAAAAACATAACAACCCCTTAGGAACTACTTAAAACACCCTATAAACTACAAAGTAAAGTGCTTAAAACGTTCAGATCAGAACACCTTAGCAACCACTTGGAAACACCAGAGAAATCACCCAAACACCCTAGCAACTGCATAGCAACATACTTTAAAACACTAACAATATCTTAACAATATAGCAACCCCCTAGAAACCACCCAAAACACATGAACTGCAAAGCAACATGCTTAAAACATTCAGAACACCTTAGCAACCACTTGGAAACACTGTAGAAACCCCCAAAATACCCTAGCAACTGCATAGCAACATATTTTAAAATACCTAAAATATCTTAGCAACAACATAGCAACCACCTAGAAACCACCCAAACACCCTAGCAACTGCATAGCAACATATTTTAAAATACCTAAAATATCTTATCAACAACATAGCAACCCCCTAGAAACCACCCAAACACCCTAGCAACTGCATAGCAACATGCTTAATAACATCCTAGCAACCACATAGCAACACCCTGGCAGCCACTCACAATACCACAGCATGATTTTCATTGAAATTAAAATCACAAAGCCTTTGCTTTAAACAGGACATTTTAAAGAGTTAACACAGAATTCAGGTTCATGTTCTGACTGTTCTCTCTCTAGACCAAAAGTAAATGTCAAGCCTCATTACGCTGAAGCTGTGGGCACTTCATAAACGTATCTAGAGAGAATCTGACTAGAATTTAAAGATGATTTTAAAGCTCAAGAGGCCATTATTGCCAAACCAAATATCAAAACCTCAGCCAGCCAAAGCAGAAGTGTCTAGAAAGAAACATCTTATGCTTTATCTCGTGTCCCAGTTAAAGACTGTGTCACTGAAAGTCATGTGAAGTTCTTTCTGCTCTCAAGAAAATTTAACCAGAGAACTAATAAAAATAGAAACAATTAAAGTTGAAAAACTGCTATTTCTTGTTACATTACACTGCTACTTGTTGAGTAAAAAGTATATACACTCACCTAAAGGATTATTAGGAACACCTGTTCAATTTCTCATTAATGCAATTATCTAATCAACCAATCACATGGCAGTTGCTTCAATGCATTTAGGGGTGTGGTCCTGGTCAAGACAATCTCCTGAACTCCAAACTGAATGTCAGAATGGGAAAGAAAGGTGATTTAAGCAATTTTGAGCGTGGCATGGTTGTTGGTGCCAGACGGGCTGGTCTGAGTATTTCACAATCTGCTCAGTTACTGGGATTTTCATGCACAACCATTTCTAGAGTTTACAAAGAATGGTGTGAAAAGGGAAAAACATCCAGTATGCGGCAGTCCTGTGGGCGAAAATGCCTTGTTGATGCTAGAGGTCAGAGGAGAATGGGCCGACTGATTCAAGCTGATAGAAGAGCAACTTTGACTGAAATAACCACTCGTTACAACCGAGGTACGCAGCAAAGCATTTGTGAAGCCACAACACGCACAACCTTGAGGCTGATGGGCTACAACAGCAGAAGACCCCACCGGGTACCACTCATCTCCACTACAAATAGGAAAAAGAGGCTACAATTTGCACGAGCTCACCAAAATTGGACAGTTGAAGACTGGAAAAATGTTGCCTGGTCTGATGAGTCTCGATTTCTGTTGAGACATTCAGATGGTAGAGTCAGAATTTGGCGTAAACAGAATGAGAACATGGATCCATCATGCCTTGTTACCACTGTGCAGGCTGGTGGTGGTGGTGTAATGGTGTGGGGGATGTTTTCTTGGCACACTTTAGGCCCCTTAGTGCCAATTGGGCATCGTTTAAATGCCACGGCCTACCTGAGCATTGTTTCTGACCATGTCCATCCCTTTATGACCACCATGTACCCATCCTCTGATGGCTACTTCCAGCAGGATAATGCACCATGTCACAAAGCTCGAATAATTTCAAATTGGTTTCTTAAACATGACAATGAGTTCACTGTACTAAAATGGCCCCCACAGTCACCAGATCTCAACCCAATAGAGCATCTTTGGGATGTGGTGGAACGGGAGCTTCGTGCCCTGGATGTGCATCCCACAAATCTCCATCAACTGCAAGATGCTATCCTATCAATATGAGCCAACATTTCTAAAGAATGCTTTCAGCACCTTGTTGAATCAATGCCACGTAGAATTAAGGCAGTTCTGAAGGCAAAAGGGGGTCAAACACAGTATTAGTATGGTGTTCCTAATAATCCTTTAGGTGAGTGTATACTAGGGCTGTCAATTTAACGCGTTAATTAAATTAATTAGTTACGAAAAAAATAACGCAAAATTATTAACGCACTTGCCCCGCCCCGGACCTACTTTGGTCATCTTACATTTCATACAATTGATTGATGAAGAATATGATGCAGGGCAACAACTCACTGTGTGATGAAGCCTATAGAATGCAGTTAGAATGTGCATAAAATTCAAGATATGAGGCAAAAATGCTCAAAAAATATGAGGCAAAAATTTTAGTCTCAGGGCATTTTTACTCTGGGCACGTTTGTTGTGGTCCGCGTCACAGTCTCGAATGCAGCACCTGAGCTCATCTGAGCTCGCATGACAGCTTTCACATTACCAGTTTTTCATGTGAACTGACAGTGTGAAAACGCCCTCACATTTAAAGTATAAACACAAAGCAGAACTGTTCGTCTCCGACTCCGAGCAATACACAGTGGCGTTTCATTTCTAAATTCGCGTTTTGAACGAATCAACTGAACCAATGATTCAATGGACCATAAAGAGAACCATTTACTTCACTCCGGAATGAATCAGCCGTTTGAACGAATCGAATGAATGAATGACTCAATGATTTACTCCATTAGACATTTATCACCACCTACTGGAAGTTTTAGTTTCTTATTTAGAGTAGGCTATAATTTCATTAAAAATAATTTAATATTTCCATATTAATAGAAACAAACATTAAAGGTATAGTTCACCCAAAAATATTTCTTTCTGAAGCTACTTTTTGCGATGTCTATTTGATTTTTTTAATGACTTTATCTTTTGGGAGTCATTTCTCAGCCAAATTTGATTAATTAATTAACACAATGTGGCGATTAGATTAATTAGTCGCCACATTGTGTAATTAATTAGATTACAATTTTTAATCGCTTGACAGCCCTAATATATACATATCTTCATCACTGATACACACACACACACACACACTATTGGCCTGTAGCAGATATTAGGTCAGTATTTTTCATGATGTTTGTGCTGATATGTTTGTACTCAATGCAATAAAGCTCTTGCGGTATCTGCAGGTCTTAAATAACAGAGCCCTCAAATCAGCAGAGATTTGCTTTAGGGAAGTGAGAGAAACTCCCTCTCTCTTCTTTCTGTGGGGTTTTTCATCAGATTCATCAAAATACAGCCAATGGTGGCAGAGATCCAGAGATATTTGGTTGCGCATGAGGAAGCATATCCATCTGAATGCAAAGTAAGTTGAACTCAAAATGACTGTAATTTCACATTCCTGGTGTCAAATCTCAGCGTTGCCCTATTTTTCTCTTCACAAGAAAGATTCCATGCCATATCATACCCAACATAGAGAAATTACTGTAATAACGATACCATTCCCTGGCATCAGAGTTTGTTTTCAAAAGGGTTTTGTGTTGCGTGTCATTTCTGTGAACTTATTCAATAAAACACATCCTGCGAGGCATTCTAGACTCCCTCACAAGCTCAAAGATGAACAATGGATTTCTAGAGCAGCATATCTGTGACAAATGAGATGGTCCAGATGGCCCAGTCACAAAAAAAACAAATTATATATATATACACAGATGAGCCAAAACATTTTGACCACCTACCTAATATGCTGCTGCTGCTCGCGTGCGGCCAAAACAGTGCTGAACTGCTGAGACATGGACTCTATGAGACCCCTGAAGGTGTCCTGTGGTTTCTAGCACCAATACTTTAGCAGCAGATCCTTTAAGTCCTGTAGGTTGTGAGGAGGAGCCGCCATGGATCCAACTTGTTGATCCAGCACATCCCACAGATGCCCAATTGGATTGAGATCTAGGGAATTTGGAGGCCAGAGCAAGACCTTGAACTCTTCATCATGTTCCTCAAACCATTCCTGAACAGTGTGTGCAGTGTGGCAGGGTGCATTATCCTGCTAGAAGAGCCACTTCCACCAAGGAACACCATTGTCATGAAGGGGTGGACCTGCTCTGCATCAATGCTTAAGTTGGTGGAACGTGTCAAATTGACGTCCACATGAATGGCCGGACCCAGGGTTTCCCAGCAGAAAATTGTCCAGAGTGTCACACTCCCTCCACTGGCTTGTCCTCATCCCAGAGTGATCCTGGTCCCATCACTTCCCCAGGTAAATGACGCACACGTACACAGCCATTCACAACGGGACTCATCGGACCAGGCGACCTTCTTCCGTTGCTCCAAGGTCCAGTTCCGATGCTTGCAGGCCCATTCGACGGTGGACGGGGTCATCATTGGCTCTCTGATTGGTCTTCGGCCCCATATGCAGCAGAGTGAGATGCATTGTGTGTGACACATTCCTCCCATAACCATCATTAATCTTGTGTGACGTGTGCCACAGTAGACCTTCTGTTGGCTCGGACCAGACAGGGATCACCTTCATTGCCCTTGTGCATCGATGAGCTTTGGCCACCCAAGACTCTGTCGCCGGTTTGTGGTTTATCCCTCCTCAGATCACTGCTGACCGGGAGCGACATACAAACCTTACTGTTTCAGAGATACTCTGACCCCGTGGCCTTGCCATAACAATATGTCCCTTGTCAAAGTCGCTGAGATCTTCATTCTTGCCAATTTCTCATGATTCCAACACGTTGATTATAAGAACTGATTGTTTGCTTATCATCTAATCTACCCAGACCTTAATATGTGGCCTTGTTAGGAGATGATCAACGATATCCTAAATGCTTAAAGGGGTGGTTTATTATGCTTTTTTAACTTTAGTTAGTGTGTAGTTGCTATTTGAGCATAAACAATATCTGCAAAGTTACGACGCTCAAAGTTCAAAGCAAAGGGAGATATTTTCTTTGAAAGAAATCGTTTTTTAAGGACTACAACAAACGGCTGGTAGGGACTACAACGAGCTTAAACATAAACCCCGCCCCCGGGAACACGCAACAAAGGCCACGTTGAGAAGAGGAAGAGTTGTTGTAGTCGAGCACATTTGGGAGTCGCTCAAGCTGTCATCCGTCTTTCACATTTATTACAACACAGTATGTAACACAAATGCAATAGCATGTCATAAAGCAAGATGACAACATAAGTTATAACCGTAATTAAACTAAACTATACCTGTTCTCTCTTCATGCAGCAGATATTCTCTGGCTCTGTGCATCTCACAACAGTTCCCACACGAGCGATTTATAGATTATCATGACAGAATATGCTAATCAATGACTTGAAGATAGTTAACTCAGCTACATAAATCCATCAACTAACCATTCAGAAACGTCCTGTCTCATTCTACATGTTGTCTCTTCTTCTTGAGTCTCTCCATCATTGTCCGACTCCGGTTTGAACACAAAAGGCTGAACAGTTTCTGACATTTTCAGTGCGTGTCTGTGTGAGGTAATCGGAGCTGCTAACACGAGCTCTTGAAGCTCCGCCCTCTTCCTGAAAGCGGGCGGGAGCAGCAGCTCATTTGCATTTAAAGGGACACACAAAAACAGCGCGTTTTGACCCCCCAATGAGCAATGACTAACTAGCTCTTTATTAATAGCCTGTTCATTTTCTTGTCAATGTAAATAATAGAGGTTTAATTAAATAAAGTGTCTGAGTTTTACCAAAACAGAAATCTGAATGTCTGCTAAACCCTTCTATAGAATCACTTCAGTTAATTTCAACACAAGCAGATTGATTTTCAGAAGGTGTTGCAGAACAGGAATGACCCGCAGCAAACTGCAGAAAAACAGACAAGTCATGTTCAATAATGCATGTTCGCATTATAGAATAATGCACAAATGTCACCTCGAAATCAGTGTGATTCAATATCTCTCACCCACATTTGCAATGTTAATGATGTTATATCACCTTCATCATCAGCAGCCCTTTCAAAAACCATATATGCAGCACTTTTAAATCATTCAGCGTGATTAGAAAACTCATTTTCGGGGCTCTGCCGTAGAGGTGTTTCACAAATCGTTTACAATACATTTCAAAGGAAGCCGGCAGGGTTATTATAACGTTATGAATCTGAGTTAACTTCAGGCGGCAGACGTCCGCAGGGACTGCTGAATTGTTTGGCTTGACATTTATCAAACCGCTCAGGTAAATTGTGCGATTTGTGTTCACGTGAGCTTTATTAAACCCTGTGCTGTTCAACTAATAGATGCTATTTGTTCTTGGACCGGATTTCAACTATGTGAGCGTAATGCTGAACGGTGAGCGGGTGAATTACTAGCATCCATGTGCTGCCTGAAGTAACTAGCCAGTCAACTACACAAGTAGATATACACAAGTACAAGTAGATGTTTACTGAAGACAGTGCGAGCGGTGCTCTCCGTCATGTTGCTAGGGTGTTCTGGATTGTTGCCATGTGTTGATAATCTGGTTATAAGAGAACTAACCCGTCCTTGTCTGCTGTCAGCAGAAACTTCTGATGGGTGAGAAGATTTGAGACATTTCTGTGCCTGACTATCAGTGATCCTTCATTTAATGGACAGCCGAAGCGAATACTACACACACACAGAGAAAAAGAGAGAGCAGGACTAGAGATCACTACTAATGGACGTGCAGAACGAAAAGGTCATTTTAAAAGTGTGTAGATGTGGCTGTAGATTTACATAGACAGAACTGTAGCTGTGATTAGTGCAGCGGCATGTGCCTCACCGACAGCATGAATAGAGCCATTAATGGATTAGAGAATGTGTGCGCTCAATTTTACTGTGCATGTGCAGCATGTTCTCACAACACCGCTCTATATTCATGTTCACAATGCAATATCAAAATTATTGTTACTAATTTTGTTTTGGCTTTTCCTACAATAGGTTTACATGCATCCAAGGTCAAAAACACTTTAATTTTCTCATAATATCCACTGCTATCCACTCTTTTCTCTCAGTGTCTGAAACAGTTCGATTAAAGATTCAGTCTCTCTAAACCCCGCCTTTCTGAGAGCCTGCTCTGCCCTGATTGGTCAGACGGCCCAGTCTGTTGTGATTGGTCTACTCTGCTCTGATTGGTCAGATGGCCAGTCTGTTGTGATTGGTCTACTCTGCTCTGATTGGTCAGATGGCCCAGTCTGTTGTGATTGGTCTACTCTGCTCTGATTGGTCAGATGGCCAGTCTGTTGTGATTGGTCTGCTCTGCTCTGATTGGTCAGATGGCCCAGTCTGTTGTAATTGGTCTACTCTGCTCTGATTGGTCAGATGGCCCAGTCTGTTGTGATTGGTCTACTCTGCTCTGATTGGTCAGATGGCCAGTCTGTTGTGATTGGTCTACTCTGCTCTGATTGGTCAGATGGCCCAGTCTGTTGTGATTGGTCTACTCTGCTCTGATTGGTCAGATGGCCAGTCTGTTGTGATTGGTCTGCTCTGCTCTGATTGGTCAGATGGCCCAGTCTGTTGTGATTGGTCTACTCTGCTCTGATTGGTCAGATGGCCAGTCTGTTGTGATTGGTCTACTCTGCTCTGATTGGTCAGATGGCCCAGTCTGTTGTGATTGGTCTACTCTGCTCTGATTGGTCAGATGGCCAGTCTGTTGTGATTGGTCTACTCTGCTCTGATTGGTCAGATGGCCCAGTCTGTTGTGATTGGTCTACTCTGCTCTGATTGGTCAGATGGCCAGTCTGTTGTGATTGGTCTACTCTGCTCTGATTGGTCAGATGGCCCAGTCTGTTGTGATTGGTCTACTCTGCTCTGATTGGTCAGATGGCCCAGTCTGTTGTGATTGGTCTACTCTGCTCTGATTGGTCAGATGGCCAATCTGTTGTGATTGGTCTACTCTTCTCTGATTGGTCAAACGCCCAGTCTGTTGTGATTGGTCAGAAACCAAATGCTCATTATCATATCTGAATCTCAGCTCTTGACACACAGTGATACGAACAGTACTGATGGTGTGGGTTTTACCGTATCAATCTCATCAAAGTGGATTTGCTTCGGCAGCAGAAAACAGCGTCTTCTCCACATGAACAACACCAACCAAACTCTTCCAGTCTCAGATACAACTACAGTCTGTGAGGGCGGGGCAAAGCGACGCTGTTCATCCAATGAAGACCATAGACTGGCATTATGCAAATTACACACCTAAGTAGATTCAGCAGGAAGTGAGACTGAATTACTGATGACTCGTTTCAGTTCAGGCTCGCTTCTTTGTTTTAGGAGACAAAAACTCAACTTTGACCTTTGAAACTTTGCAGACTTTTTACATTCACAAACAGCTCTAATACACACTACATGAAAGGTTAATATCTGAAACAAAACTTTAAAAAATAAACCATTATGTCATTGAAACACAAAAATAAAAATCTCCAGTTCACTTCCATACAACAATTCATAGTGGCCACGACTTCCAAGCAGCGTTTTCACAGATGCTTTATGGATTGGAGTGTGCTGATTGTTTACATTCATAACAGTGTGTCTAGATTGAGATGGGAAGAAAAGCATCACTCTCGAGACGTGCTAAAAGCCGTCCACCTGCATCGTTCGTTCAATGCTAATATTTCACAAGAAGCACAGTTCATTCTGACCCCTCGTCCCTGATTTACAGCATCTCTAAATGTCAATATAGCGTCTCGCTGCCGCACACGACTTCATCTGTCTGTCTCTCCTAACGCTTCTTTCTCTGTCGCGCTCATTAGGTTTGTTGTAGGGGTTTAAATGCTACGGGTCTCATTATTTTTCATTATTTATTCAAATCTGTTTCTAATTTAATAAGATGCTGGATTTACTGTGCGAGTAAAATCTGTCAGTGAGGACTCAAACTAACAAACTGCAGATGAGGAGCATTTCCGTGTAATTATTTAAATGCTGTTTCTGAAATCTCCCCAGTCAGTTAATGACTTAAAGGGATAGTTCACCTAAAAAATGGTCTGTCATCATTTACTCACCCTCAAACCTGTATAAATTTCTTTCTTCTGTGGAACACAAATTTTGTTTATTTTGTTGTCTATACAATGAAAGTCAATGGGGTCCAGTGTTGTTTGGATTTGCATGAATATCCTGGGAAAACGACATTTAGACAACTTACAATTCACCATAACATTTTTAAACGTGACTGTAAGCACATATTTAATGAGTATAGAGCTTATTTGAGGTATAACTGTAATCTTAGCTTAAAACTGCTTTATCAGTTTAATTATCTATCATCTGTTCCATCAGACACCATGATTTTTTTTTTTTTTTTTTTTAAGTAAACCACTAAATCTCAAACAGAATTCCAGGATATCATATTTATTGAAGGATAAATCTAATCTGCCAACTCAAATGAAAATCAACAAACTAACTAAACAAACAAATAACTAAAAACAAATGAATAAAGTGTGTCTCAGAGCAACACACAGCAGTGTTTCGTTTCTGAATGAATTTGCATTTTGAGCGAATCAATCGGGTGAACCAATGATTCAATGACTCATTCATAAAGAGAGCCATTTACTTAATTCCTGAATGAATCAGCATTGAGTGAATCAATTGAGTGAATCAATGATTCAATGACTCATTCATAAAGAGAGCCATTTACTTAATTCCTGAATGAATCAGTGTTTTGAGCGAATCAATCGGGTGAACCAATGATTCAATGACTCATTCATAAAGAGAGCCATTTACTTAATTCCTGAATGAATCAGCGTTTTGAGCAAATCAATCGGGTGAACCAATGATTCAATGACTCATTCATAAAGAGAGCCATTTACTTAATTCCTGAATGAATCAGCATTGAGTGAATCAATTGAGTGAACCAATAATTCAATGACTCATTCATAAAGAGAGCCATTTACTTAATTCCTGAATGAATCAGTTTTGAGCGAATCAATCGGGTGAACCAATGATTCAATGACTCATTCATAAAGAGAGCCATTTACTTAATTCCTGAATGAATCAGTGTTTTGAGCAAATCAATCGGGTGAACCAATGATTCAATGACTCATTCATAAAGAGAGCCATTTACTTAATTCCTGAATGAATCAGCATTGAGTGAATCAATTGAGTGAACCAATAATTCAATGACTCATTCATAAAGAGAGCCATTTACTTAATTCCTGAATGAATCAGTGTTTTGAGCGAATCAATCGGGTGAACCAATGATTCAATGACTCATTCATAAAGAGAGCCATTTACTTAATTCCTGAATGAATCAGCATTGAGTGAATCAATGATTCAATGACTCATTCATAAAGAGAGCCATTTACTTAATTCCTGAATGAATCAGTGTTTTGAGCGAATCAATCGGGTGAACCAATGATTCAATGACTCATTCATAAAGAGAGCCATTTACTTAATTCCTGAATGAATCAGTGTTTTGAGCAAATCAATCGGGTGAACCAATGATTGAATGACTAAATGATTAATTTGCAGATTCTGGGGGGAAAAAATATCATAGCCGTTGTAGCCTAAAAATTTGTGTAATAAATTCTATGTTGACTCAAACAAAATATTTTCTTATTTCTATAAAGCTACTTTTTGTAATGTCTGTTTGATGCTTTTCTCATTTAATGTAATAACTACTTTAAATTATATTTCATGGGTAATTTCTCAGCCAAATTTGAAGTACGATTAATTAGATCATGTAATTAATTAGATAAAAATGTAATAGCTTGACAGCCCTAATGGCTTTGTGATATGCAAATATAACTTTAAATACATTTTTAAAAAAAATCTGTGTGCGTGTATTTATTACACACAATGGATTTGTGATGTCAATATAATTAAAAAAAGTTAAAGTTAATATAAAAATATTTTACAGAATTAAGTTTATTTCGTGGCTTTAAAGATGCAGTGTGTAAATTTTAGCGGCATCTAGTGGTGAGGTTGTGAATTGCAACCGCTCACCCCTCCCTTTCGAAGCACATAGAGAAGCTACGGTGGCCGACACAGGACAAAAATGTCGTCGTCTGAGACAGCAGAGAGTGACTAGCGCACTGTAGAGAAGTTTGTCCCTTTAGGGCCACTGTAGAAACATGGCAGCACAAAATGGTGACTTCACTGTAAGGGGACCCGCGGTGTATGTAGATAGAAACGGCTCGTTCTAAGGTAATAAAAACATAACGGTTCATTGTGTAAGGTCTTTATACACCACTGAAAACATAGTTATGTATATTATATTGCATTTCTGTTAATAGATCCTCAAATACTACACACTGCACCTTTAAATAAATGTTACTTCGAAACTGATAAACATAAAAAATATCAAATTTGTTGACTTTTGAAATTCAAGTTAATTTTTTTTTTACCAGGAAAGGAGTGGTTTTGATGCACAAAGTTGTTTTTATTGTCTTTTATAAGACAATATTTATCATCATCAACAGTAAAAATCACTTTTTAAAACTGTTGTTCCATTATTACCCCATAACAGATTTTCTATCCATCCATCTAATGTTTTTGTGGTATGTAAATATAATATAATTAAATATAATTTTAAATAAATAGATATCAACAGGTCTCTATTAACTGTTGTTATATAGAAACAATTTGTGTGATGATTCTTCAAATATTCTCCACACACAAACACAGCAGCATACAGGTTTGTTCGGAGCGACAGAAGGATGAGTAAATAATGACAGGACTTTCATTCATCCTGCATCGCTGGCCAAAAACTCTCTCCCTTCTGCTGTGAATTCCTGCAAGAGCCTTTCATTTTTAAACAGTTTCACCATTGCGTGACTGAACATATGTTGGGAAGTCAAAATTAGTCTTCATCTCAGTCAGCATCATTATATAAGGAGAGCTGAATGCTAAAGCTGTGTTTTTAGCATTCGTTAGCTCCCGCTTCCACCTTGGCTTCGGCTGCTCTGTAGTTTGACAGTCTGACTTAATTAGAGCCGTCACTCTCCTCAGCACAGAGCTAAAAACGGCCCAGACAAAATCCATCAAGAAAAGTCTCAAAGCCCAGGTTGAAATGATAGAACACATTCAATTAAAAGGGGTTCCAGATCGGCGTTGATAGGAATCAAATAAATTTGATTTTGATTCGGATCATGCACTGTGGGTCTGTCCTATCTTTGAGTTCACATCTTCAATTTGCTGTGGCTTTACAGCAGTGCTCATATTATTCAGGAATTGTTCAGGCCCGGTAACTTTTGAAAGGCATTTCTGGTGATAATTCTATAGAATATGTTGAGATTCATCTTTCGCAATCCAAATTGACTTTTAGGCCTCTATTAACCAAAAATTTTAATCTTAACTTAAAAACATTACCACATTAACATAATTTGGTAAACATGGGATATGTGAATATGATTACAAAATATATATATATTATAGTATATGTTATAATTTGTATTAGGCCTATATATAATAATAATAATGTTTACCTTTTAGAATATTAAATATTAAATGTGTATGTATCTATGTAAATTGGATGGATGAATGGATGGATGGATGGATGGATCTATGTAAATTGGATGAATGGATGGATGGGTGTATCTTTGTAAATGTAATGGATGGATGGATGTAAATTGGATGGATGCATGGATGTAAATTGGATGGATGGATGGATGGATGGATGGATGTAAATTGGATGGATGGATGGATGTAAATTGGATGAATGGATGGATGGATGGATGTATCAATGTAAATGTAATGGATGGATGGATGGATGTAAATTGGATGGATGGATGTAAATTGGATAGATGGATATAAATTGGATATATGTAAATTGGATGGATGTATGTAATTTGGATGGATGTATGTAAATTGGATGGATGGATGGAAGGATGTAAATTGGATGAATGGATGGATGGATGTAAATTGGATGAATGGATGGATGGATGTAAATTGGATGGATGGATTGATGGATGGCTGGCTGGATGGATGTAAATTGGATGGATGGATGGCTGGATGGATGTAAATTGGATGGATGGATGGATGGATGGATGTAAATTAGATGGATGGATGTAAATTGGATGGATGGATGTAAATTGGATGGATGGATGGATGGATGTAAATTGGATGGATGGATGGATGGATGTAAATTGTATGGAAGGATGTAAATTGGATGGATGGATGGATGGATGTAAATTGGATGGATGGATGTAAATTGGATGGATGGATGGATGGATGTAAATTAGATGGATGGATGTAAATTGGATGGATGGATGTAAATTGGATGGATGGATGGATGGATGGATGTAAATTGGATGGATGGATGGATGGATGTAAATTGGATGGATGGATGGATGTAAATTGGATGGATGGATGGATGTAAATTGTATGGATGGATGGATGGATGTAAATTGTATGGAAGGATGTAAATTGGATGGATGGATGGATGGATGTAAATTGGATGGATGGATGGATGGATGGATGTAAATTGGATGTATGTATGTATGTATGTATGTATGTATGTAAATATGGATGGATGGATGGCTGGATGGATGGATGTAAATTGGATGGATGTATGTATGGATGGAACACACATACATACATGCATACATACATACATACATACATACATACACACACACACATTTAATATTCTAAAAGGTACAAAAAAATATTATAATATATATATATTTTTTTTATCATATTTATATACAAGTAGTGAGTGATAATGGCAGTGTTCTGATATGCTGCGTCCCAATTTGCATACTATCTGTCCTAAATAGTATTCGAACATAGAATTAGTATGTCCCAAATCGTAGTATGTTGAAAAGAGTATTCCAATAGTATTGTCTACTATTTCCAGCCAGAATTCGAAGTGCAGATCGACGCACACTCTAACGGCTGATACTGCCCACAACCCATTGCGAGTTGGACGAGGATTCGATTAGAACTACAAACGCGGATAAAAAGTGTTAAAAAACTACAAACATGACGGATGTGCGAGTCCGCCGGTTAAGTAGAGAGGTTTAGATAAAGGGGTTTGAGTGAATTATCAGTATTTAACCTGACGAAAATATATTTATTCAATGTTATCCACATTATATTTCACCTGCAGCAGCATTGAGAAATTTTGTACTGATACGTTTGGCCATTAACTTTTAAATGCATCATTATATTTAAACTGCAAACACATGAGGAGAGTCTCAAAGACCCACAAATGGCAGATCAACGTGCGACTACATTTCTCTCTGATACAATAGGAAATGAAACTGAATGTGGAGGATTTTAACTGTGACGATGATTGACAGGGCAGTTTAAACGGTGACGGGATGCACGTAACTAAGCGACAGAGTTCGTTATAGATGACGAAGTAGTACGTCCCAAAGCTTGCATACTCTTCTGCTACACACTCAAAATTATGTACTTTTTCTTCACAAAAAGAGTACATACTTTTAGGTCGTAGTATAAGTAAGTGAACTGGGATGCAGCAATACTGTTTCTAATGGAAAGTGGTCTACTGTTGCTATGGTTACCTCTTAAGTCATCTATTTGGTACTAGGTGAAAATGCACATTCTGACTAACTTTTGATGTTACTGAAACATTGTTTGAAAATGTTGTTGGCTGCATGTACTCCTATGGTCCAATTACAATGACTTTTTCCCCAGAATCATTGATAATTTAGCATTTCATGACCTCATTCACCTTCTTTGACTCTTACAGGACATCCTAGCTGCCTTCAAACACCTCTATATAAATATCTTCTTTGCCTTTTATAGTTATCGTTGTCAGTGGATCTTTTGCCATTTAGGAATAATAGTATCTGAATGGATGGGCTTGGATGTTTTTGTGAAGGTTTTGCAATTGAGTTTCAATAGAAAGTCTTTCTGGACTGAATGAGTTTTGAAAAGGGCTCATATTATGAGATGTTTCCTTTCTCATAATATGAGCCCTCATATTCAAAACTCCCCAATTATCCCAAAATTCAATAGGGCTCAAACTCTCTAAAGATGCTTGTTTCTCCTTTACAGTAGCCTACAGTAATTTTTATTTTTATTTTTTTACAAATTTCCACACAAAACTAAATAAAAAAGAAGCAAAATCACCAATTATTTCACATGTGGGCACATACGGGACGGGTGAGCAAGGGGTGGGCAATATGACCATGAGAAATTTTATTTCACGATATATATGTATATATAATTATTGTTACATAAAAAAGAAATTTACAAGCAAATTACAAACAATATGACAAATATGAGATACAAATTAAATAAACTTGTTTTTCAGATACAGTAGGTTTATTTACCATGTATACATTTATTTAACAGCGTTATTTGATTAACATTAATGACAGACAAATATTTAATTAGGCTACTGTCCCTTTAAGACCGAATTCATGTATGTCATATACTGACATGTATTCGGTTTTCACCCACCTGTTTACGACCACTTAAGCCATAACCTACTGTATCTACGTCAGATACTCCACACGATGGACATTTTGACAACTGTGTGTGCATTTGACCATTCAGACACAAGGAGAACTGATCGCGCGCAAGGAAAGAGAGAAAGCGCTTCTGGTGTGTGTCATAACGGCAAGTTAATCAATAATGAATTGTGAATTGGATGGTAATTTTGTTCTATATGACGAATTGATTGGGCTGTTCTCACGTGACAGAACACTACTACTACTCGTTCTATGATCACCCAATCGTTATGAAATTTTAGCAAAGATGAAATACGGGATAAAAAAAACATGATTTTCAGGACACTAAAAATAGAGTTGAAATACGGGACCGTCCCGGGAAAAACGGGATGTTTGGTCACCCTACCGATCAGGCATAACATTATGACCACTGACAGGTGAGGTGAATAACACTGATTATCTCTTCATCACGGCTCCTGTTAGTGAGTGGGATATATTAGCCAGCAAGTGAACATTTTGTCCTCAAAGTTGATGTGTTAGAAGCAGGAAAAATGGGCAAGCGTAAGGATTTGAGCGAGTTTGACAAGGGCCAAATTGTGATGGCTAGACGACTGGGTCAGAGCATCTCCAAAACTGCAGCTCTTGTGGGGTGTTCCCGGTCTGCAGCGGTCAGTATCTATCAAAAGTGCTCCAAGGAAGGATCAATGGTGAACCCGGCGACAGGGTCATGGGCGGCCAAGGCTCATTGATGCACGTGGGGAGCGAAGGCTGGCCCGTGTGGTCCGATCAAACAGACGAGCTACTGTAGCTCAAATTGCTCAAGAAGTTAATGCTGGTTCTGATAGAAAGGTGTCAGAATACACAGTGCATCGCAGTTTGTTGCGTATGGGGCTGCATAGCCGCAGACCAGTCAGGGTGCCCATGCTGACCCCTATCCACCGCCGAAAGCGCCAACAGTGGGCATGTGAGCATCAGAACTGGACCACGGAGCAATAGAAGAAGGTGGCCTGGTCTGATGAATCACGTTTACTTTTACATCACGTGGATGGCCGGGTGTGTGTGCGTGGCTTACCTGGGGAACACATGGCACCAGGATGCACTATGGGAAGAAGGCAAGCCGGCGGAGGCAGTGTGATGCTTTGGGCAATGTTCTGCTGGGAAACCTTGGGTCCTGCCATCCATGTGGATGTAACTTTGACACGTACCACCTACCTAAGCATTGTTGCAGACCATGTACACCCTTTCATGGAAACGGTATTCCCTGGTGGCTGTGGCTCTTTCAGCAGGATAATGCGCCTGCCACAAAGCAAAAATGGTTCAGGAAGGAGCACAACAATGAGTTTGAGGTGTTGACTTGACCTCCAAATCCAATCGAGCATCTGTGGGATGTGCTGAACAAACAAGTCCGATCCATGGAGGCCCCACCTCACAACTTACAGGACTTAAAGGATCTGCTGCTAACATCTTGGTGCCAGATACCACAGCACACCTTCAGGGGTCTAGTGGAGTCCATGCCTCGATGGGTCAGGGTAGGGCTGGACGATTAATTGAAAAGTAATCAAAACCGAAATTCAGAACCTCTAACTCTCCCATGTAGGTTATTTCGTTTTTTTAATCCTGTTAATACTTTCCCATGTGTAGTTAGCCTATGTGACTCCGCCTCGTCCAGTCACATCAAGTGCAGTTTGCAGGCACACGGAAAGATTCAGGAGCAGTTATCTTTGTTTATACAATCTGGATGCTCAGTATTGCAATGGCAATTGCATGTTTTACACAGTTTATGTTACAGGTAAGTTAATCGCCGTTCTTATATGCACTGCTATACACACACACAGACAGCGCGCGCAAGCCCCGAAGCAAGATCACTTTCACTTGCGTCCTCACAAAATGTTGTCAATTAAATGCGTTTAAAGGCTTGCCAGTTTGAACATTCAAGCAATTTTACATAATTCAAGAACAACATGGAAAACATCTCCGTTCAGTGCTCGCAAGCTTTTTTCTGTGACACAGAGAGCCGAGCCGCGTCGTGTCTCTGACAACGCACAGGCCCTGAAGCCAGATCACTTTCACTTGCGTCCTCACGGAAGTTTGTCAATTGTATGTGTTTTAAGGCGATTTTAGACCATCGGATGTGTCATTATTTTGAACTAATGCGCTGATGCATTGACACAGGAGCACTCATACAGACAGTAGCTGGAGAAGAGAAACATTCAGGGATGCAGAAACTCATTGTCAACGCTGTCCTGTGATTCATCACTAAAGTAGCTTAGAAACTCAACCGTTATAGCATAGATTTGTCTACTTTTTAAGTAACTACAACGCACCGCTTCACACAAGACGGTATGACTAATTCACACACACAATCACTCTCTCATTAACGCATTCAAATAAATGTAATGTAGGCCTACTGTGCTAATTTATCTGTATCTGATCTATAACAAACAGAGATCTGTAAGAAATGTTATGACCCATAGACAATAACTGCTGAAAGTGAGCTGTTTCCAAGTATTTTAAAATCACACAGAAATGCACTTTTTCATTAGAAAAAAATATCCCACCTTTAATAGTTGAGCATATTTACAGTAGGCCTACAAGCCATGTCAGTGAACTATGAGGGCAAAAAAAAAACAAAAAAAACCTAAATAATCGTTCATTAATCGTAATCGAGGTGAAATGTTCAATTAATCGAGATTTAGATTTTAGGTCAAATCGTCCAGCCCTAGGTCAGGGCTGTTTTGGCAGCAAAAGGGGGACCAACACAATATTAGGAAGATGGTCATAATGTTATGCCTGATTGGTGTACTTCTGCATGTTTGGGACTTATTCAGGGTTATTAACAGAATAATTATCACTGAAAATTGTATGTTCTGCTCTTTAAACAGCATTATGGTATAATTGAACACTATGGCAACAGCTTTCTTACCTGTACACAACTGTTTTGCTTCAGGCGGAACTGACGGAATGTCAGTTTCTTTCAGTTTTCCCCTCCGTTTGGGCTCAAACACTGTTCATGGTCATCTAGTCTCAGCCTCAGACAGACCGTTGGCTGAATATCTGATGCATATGGCACACAAAAAAGATTCTAAGTCGTCATCTGATTGGTTGAATTCTACAGGATTTCCGGGAAACGCGTGATTCCGTCTGGAAACAAAGATGCCGTGAAGGCAAACCCCCTCATGGAAAAAGAATGTGGTCGTGTTTACAACTGTGACAATGAGCGCTTATCAGGATCAACTAAAAACTGGGTTTTCAAAAGTAAGTGAATTATGCAAAGTTCATGGCATAGAGTCTTCAAAATAAGTCCAAGAGTTTTACACAGCGGTCTGTTATTGTAGGGACATCAACGTTACATTTTCATGACCCTAAACATGACGTGGAACAAAACAAACTGTAATTGGTTGCTTTACATAACAGTCAGACGGCCTCTGGGCTGTCCTTGGCCAATGAAAGCTGCTCTGGAGTCCAGACCTTCTGCCGTCAGTCTCAAGATCTGGCTACATGAGACCAGTTTTAAATGTTGACTACAAACACAGAGGTTTTTCAGATTTTCTGTTGCAGCGTTCTCTCTGTATTTACAATTCTTTGCAGCCTTTTT
The DNA here is from genome assembly GCA_039654105.1 of Coreius guichenoti. Lineage (NCBI taxonomy): Eukaryota > Metazoa > Chordata > Actinopteri > Cypriniformes > Gobionidae > Coreius > Coreius guichenoti. Next base: position 41,476,504 of record CM077174.1, on the reverse strand, counting down.
CTGCTGCCTACATCGCACTGAATCCTTCACTTGAAACTGAAAGTAGATGGAGATGGTGGTCTAGTGGGTTAAACCACTGAACTGATATGCAGAAGGGTGCTGGTTTGATCCCAGCAGGCGCCACCAGTGTGTCCTTGAGCAAGGCACTTTAATCCATGTTGCTCCAGGGGGATTGTCCCTGAAGCAATCGCTTTGGATAAAAACGCCTGCCAAATGTATAAATGTAAAGCACAAACCCGATTCCAAAAAAGTTGGGACACTGTACAAATGAATGCAATGATGTGGAAGTTTCAAATTTCAATATTTTATTCAGAATACAACATAGATGACATATCAAATGTTTAAACTGAGAAAATGTATCATTTTAAGGGAAAAATAAGTTGATTTTGAATTTCATGGCATCAACACATCTCAAAAAAGTTGGGACAAGGCCATGTTTACCACTGTGTGGCATCCCCTCTTCTTTTTATAACAGTCTGCAAACGTCTGGGGACTGAGGAGACAAGTTGCTCAAGTTTAGGAATAGGAATGTTGTCCCATTCTTGTCTAATACAGGCTTCTAGTTGCTCAACTGTCTTAGGTCTTCTTTGTCGCATCTTCCTCTTTATGATGCGCCAAATGTTTTCTATGGGTGAAAGATCTGGACTGCAGGCTGGCCATTTCAGTACCCGGATCCTTCTTCTACGCAGCCATGATGTTGTAATTGATGCAGTATGTGGTCTGGCATTGTCATGTTGGAAAATGCAAGGTCTTCCCTGAAAGAGACGATGTCTGGATGGGAGCATATGTTGTTCTAGAACTTGGATATACCTTTCAGCATTGATGGTGCCTTTCCAGATGTGTAAGCTGCCCATGCCACATGCACTCATGCAACCCCATACCATCAGAGATGCAGTCTTCTGAACTAAGCGCTGATAACAACTTGGGTTGTCCTTGTCCTCTTTAGTCCGGATGACATGGCGTCTCAGTTTTCCAAAAAGAACTTCAAATTTTGATTCGTCTGACCACAGAACAGTTTTCCACTTTGCCACAGTCCATTTTAAATGAGCCTTGGCCCAGAGAAAACGCCTGCGCTTCTGGATCATGTTTAGATATGGCTTCTTTTTTGACCTATAGAGTTTTAGCCGGCAACGGCGAATGGCACGGTGGATTGTGTTCACCGACAATGTTTTCTGGAAGTATTCCTGAGCCCATGTTGTGATTTCCATTACAGTAGCATTCCTGTATGTGATGCAGTGCCGTCTAAGGGCCCGAAGATCACGGGCATCCAGTATGGTTTTCCGGCCTTGACCCTTACGCACAGAGATTGTTCCAGATTCTCTGAATCTTTGGATGATATTATGCACTGTAGATGATGATAACTTCAAACTCTTTGCAATTTTTCTCTGAGAAACTCCTTTCTGATATTGCTCCACTATTTTTCGCCGCAGCATTGGGGGAATTGGTGATCCTCTGCCCATCTTGACTTCTGAGAGACACTGCCACTCTGAGAGGCTCTTTTTATACCCAATCATGTTGCCAATTGACCTAATAAGTTGCAAATTGGTCCTCCAGATGTTCCTTATATGTACATTTAACTTTTCCGGCCTCTTATTGCTACCTGTCCCAACTTTTTTGGAATGTGTAGCTCTCATGAAATCCAAAATGAGCCAATATTTGGCATGACATTTCAAAATGTCTCACTTTCAACATTTGATATGTTATCTATATTCTATTGTGAATAAAATATAAGTTTATGAGATTTGTAAATGTTTACTCTTTAAATTCTTGCACCTGGGAACAACACAATTACAACTAAAAGTTTGCCAAGCAGTATTTCCTACTAAAGTAAGGCGGTAAGTGTAGTTTGACTCTGGTAAGTGTATCTAGCAGACTGGTGGGTGTGGCCTTGGACAGCAACATGCCCAGTGCATTATGGGTGTTGAAGTTTTCCTAACTTTTTGGCAAAATGGAAGACAAACGCATTTTTCCTCTGTTTTCTCTGGGAAGGTAGCAGTGATTTCAAAAATGTTTTCACCTTTCTAGTATATAGGCAGCCAAGTTATACTGAAAGCCCATTTGCCAGCGGTGAACAACCCCTTAAAAACTTAAATTCAGTTGCTGCCTTAAATTTAAGTACAATCAAATTGGCTATACAAGTCATTTTAACTTAAATTGTTAAACTGACTTAAATTTAGTTGAATCTTGCTTAAATTATTAAATCACACTGTAAAAAAAAATATGACCAATAAGTTATGACAACATATGTTTTTACATTACTTTAACTCATCAAAATAAGTTAAGCAATTTTCAACTTTTTTTTATGTTATACAAGATTCAACTCATTTTTAAGTCAGTTTAATGTAATTAAAGTTGAAATGACTTAAACATCAAGTACAAGTTGATTGTACTTAATTTAATTAAATTGTAAATTATTTTTTTTTTTACAGTGCAGTGCTGTGATAATTAATTACAATATTATGATAAATACCAGTTAGCAATATCAAGCGGACAGTTTTTGTACAGGTAAAATAACTACAAAAGGTGCAAATGGTTAAAAATAAGGTGGATAGTTTGAAATGTTTATCATTGCTTAATGCTTGTCCACTGTTTCACTTTATATTACTATGTATAAAAAAATAAATAAAGGTGCACAGTACTAAATCAGAATAGTGCACAGTTTTTCCCTTCAAACACAGTCTCTTTTTTTCCACTATCTTTCACAACAGCTTCTTCTGCCTGGAGGATTCTGGCTTCGCTCCGTTTCAGCTCGACCGCTGCCAAAAAGCATCCGTTTCCTTTTAGCTGTGTCATTATTCGTGTGTAAAGGTAAATAATGAAGGTTTTTCCTTTGAGGAAGTGCTACGCTGCTCTCAGTTTGTTTACGCGCCACAACACAGCGGAATGAAACTCGGTTAATTATTAATGTTCCTGAAAAATGAAAGTTCTGGCGACATCGCCCTCATTTCCCAAGCGCCTTGTTAGTTTGGATAATGTTATTAGGTCTTGGCACCGCTCTGCATTACATTAAAACAATCTTATGCACACATACTTCAGTTTCTAATGCTTGAAGAACCATCGAGCCAAGGCCCAAAGATTAAACATTAGAGCTGGAGTCAATAGTTTGACCATGACAATTTTTCTATGACAGAATTATGCGAATAACATCTGCAGTTTTGATGAAGTAATGTTAACGATTAATGGATAGATGCTTCAAGTGAGTGTAACTCTCCCGCATATGTAACTTCACACCTTAATTAAGATGTTCAAATGCTGTTTTTTTTAATGAGGTGGTTTGTTTACCTCACACTAATGGTGTATCTGTTTATCGCTCCGGAGCTGTAAATGGCTTTTGAATAATCCTGTAAATGCAGAACCTCATGAATGATGGCAGATGAGGTCACAAGAGGGTTTTTTCAATTTTAATGTTTAATTGGGCAAGTCTTAAAGGGATCACTAACCCAAAAATGTCAATTTTGTCATCATTTGTTGTTCCAAATCCAAACCTGTACAACTCCTTGATTTCAGAGATGCTGTTTTACATACAATGAAAGTACATGCTGGTTTTTACTATGGAAACATATGGGTAGCAATATTCAATTTGAAATGTAATATGCAAAATATCAATGTATTTCTGTATTTAAATTTACATTTTCCATATAAATGTGCAACGTTTGGAGCAAAATGCTAATTCAAATTCAATAATATAATTTCACGAGCAAGGACCACGCAACAACCATGAATGTTGGAGAATTATTTATTGAAGAAGTTAGGGATGAATAGCGAGAGGATGAAGGGGAATAGAGAAGGGGATGGTAGTCAGGCTGATCTGGGCATCTGGTGTTGGCGGCCGGGAGACTCAGAGTGGGGGCATAATCTCAGTTAAATGTAGGCCGAGTGATTAGGACCCCCAAAGATTGGGAAGAGCTGAGGTAGGCTTGGCTTGACAGAGGTCATTGAGATTGTTACGGATGTAAGAGTAATGCTTGTGAAGATTCGGATTGTCTTGTCTGAGATACAGTGGGGAGAACAAGTATTTGATACACTGCATTTTGCATGTTTTCCTACTTACAAAGCATGTAGAGGTCTGTAATTTTTATCATAGGTACACTTCAACTGTGAGAGACGGAATCTAAAACAAAAATCCAGAAAATCACATTGTATGATTTTTAAATAATTAACTTGCATTTTATTGCATGACATAAGTATTTGATCACCTACCAACCAGTAAGAATTCCGGCTCTCACAGGCTCCGGCTCTCTTAGTTTTTCTTTAAGAAGCCCTCCTGTTCTCCACTCATTACCTGTATTAACTGCACCTGTTTGAACTTGTTACCTGTATAAAAGACACCTGTCCACACACTCAATCAAACAGACTCCAACCTCTCCACAATGGCCAAGACCAGAGAGCTGTGTAAGGACATCAGGGATAAAATTGTAGACCTGCACAAGGCTAGGATTGGCTACAGGACAATAGGCGAGCAGCTTGGTGAAAGGCAACAACTGTTGGCGCAATTATTAGAAAATGGAAGAAGTTCAAGATGACGGTCAATCTCCCTCGGTCTGGGGCACCATGCAAGATCTCTCACCTCGTGGGGCATCAATGATCATGAGGAAGGTGAGGAATCAGCCCAGAACTACACGGCAGGACCTGGTCAATGACCTGAAGAGAGCTGGGACCACAGTCTCAAAGAAAACCATTAGTAACACACTACGCCGTCATGGATTAAAATCCTGCAGCGCACGCAAGGTCCCCCTGCTCAAGCCAGCGCATGTCCAGGCCCGTCTGAAGTTTGCCAGTGACCATCTGGATGAACCAGAGGAGGAATGGGAGAAGGTCATGTGGTCTGATGAGACAAAAATAGAGCTTTTTGGTCTAAACTCCACTCACCGTGTTTGGAGGAAGAAGAAGGATGAGTACAACCCCAAGAACACCATCCCAACCGTGAAGCATGGAGGTGGAAACATCATTCTTTGGGGATGCTTTTCTGCAAAGGGGACAGGACGACTGCACCGTATTGAGGGGAGGATGGATGGGGCCATGTATCGCGAGATCTTGGCCAACAACCTCCTTCCCTCAGTAAGAGCATTGAAGATGGGTCGTGGCTGGGTCTTCCAGCATGACAACGACCTGAAACACACAGCCAGGGCAACTAAGGAGTGGCTCCGTAAGAAGCATCTCAAGGTCCTGGAGTGGCCTAGCCAGTCTCCAGACCTGAACCCAATAGAAAATCTTTGGAGGGAGCTGAAAGTCCGTATTGCCCAGCGACAGCCCCGAAACCTGAAGGATCTGGAGAAGGTCTGTATGGAGGAGTGGGCCAAAATCCCTGCTGCAGTGTGTGCAAACCTGGTCAAGAACTACAGGAAACGTATGATCTCTGTAATTGCAAACAAAGGTTTCTGTACCAAATATTAAGTCCTGCTTTTCTGATGTATCAAATACGTATGTCATGCAATAAAATGCAAATTAATTACTTAAAAATCATACAATGTGATTTTCTGTATTTTTGTTTTAGATTCCGTCTCTCACAGTTGAAGTGTACCTATGATAAAAATTACAGACCTCTACATGCTTTGTAAATGGGCAAACCTGCGAAATCGGCAGTGTATCAAATACTTGTTCTCCCCACTGTACCTCGTCTGGCCGCTGAGGTCACTGCTCCAATGTGGAAAGAATGTATTGAGTGGTGTTCTGGAGATATCCCGGTGATACCAGGATCTGTGACCAGTTTTCCGGTTTCAGTAAGAAAGAGCAGACGTAAAACAGGTATGATACTCCTAATTGCTCAGTTTTGCTTCTCCAAAGAGTGAATATGAGAGTGTCTAGAGAGTGGATAGAAATGTCAAAGATGCAGGGATGGATAGACGGATTGAAGGCGGAGGATGTAGGGGCAAATTCTGAAAATTGTAGGAAGCCGAAAGGCATGGGGGGAACATGGACTCTACATAGCTTGAGTGTAGGTGATGCAGAGGCTAAGTAGGCCAGTGGTTACTGGAAGGCGTTTAAGAAACAGTTCCAGCCGGTTAAAAAAGCTGAAAGTGTGCTCGAGGCACGGCAAGGCTTCTTGATAAGCGTTAGTGAGATTTCTGATCTGCTGGTTAGTTGAACTTGGTTGTCAAAAGTCCGATTCGGGAGCGACTCGGCTCGCAAGAATTGCATGATAACTGTGGAACGTGATCTGCCTGTGTTTATGATTTCTGCTACTGCTCTGTTGTCTGAGTGGATGAGTATTAATTTCCTAGACCATTAGTGCCCCCAATGAATGGTGGCTATGATTATGGGGTGTATTGGTAAGAACTGAGGAGAACATGCCTGACTGTGAGTTGAGCGAACTGAACTCTGGGGCCATACGGAGGCAAACCAGCACCCACCATAGTAAACGCTGAAGCCTCTGGAGGGTGCTGCGTCAGTGTATATTTACATTTTTATTTACATTTATAACATCCTGCAAGTTTCAGAGCTTAAATCGTCCTCATTATAAACAAAGCATTTATTTAATCAAGTGCCAAAAACAGCTCGTTTTGATATTGCGGGATCTGTGATGTCACACATGTAAATATATTTGCATATGACATCGACGTTCAGTCGCTTAATGGCTGACATTTGACTACACAGGATTTGAGCGTATGGTTGTTTTATGGTTGTATATGGATAATGTTTTCTATAGTGAGTGGGCGTTGATACTGTTTCCTATGCAATGACGTTAGCCAATCATAATAGTTGGTTTTTACTGACAAGACTTAATGGAGCCGCGGTTTAAAAACTGATAATTTCAGACAGAGAGTCAAAATGAGGGTTGAAAAACCTTTTTTCGCATATATATTTGGGGTTTTTTTGTGCAAAAAAACTTTATTAACATTATAAGTGATAATAGTACTAATAATAATAAACTGAATTTGTGTTAAATACACAAAAACCAGGTTTGTATATTTAACAATCAATCCAATGTGTTTAAAATCATACATTTTAACTAACTGAATATTGTTTGTTCCACAGCTAGCCATATTTTAATCATTCATACTTTTCAACTGAATAAATGTAATGTTTTCATAATGTACAGATCTGTGCTTATTCTCAGCAATTTGAATAAATGCATTTTGAAGAAAACAAGAGATTATTTAAATTCATTCAAATTGATGCAAAAGTCAATTATAAACTGTGCCATGATTTTTTGAGTGCAAAAAAATCCTACCTGTTTAATTTATGCATGACTGCGTTCATTAGTTAATGTTAAAACTGTGTAATTGAAATGCATGGACATTTTATATGCAATTCAAATACATTTTTACAGTTACAGTTTTTTTAACAACAACATGTGGAAATAAAACAGGTTTAGGTGCAATAGTCCTTTAAATGAAGAGCAGCAAATCAAACATGCTCGCTATTGGAAAACTGTTAACACAATGTTCAGCCAAAACCCATTAAATGTGAAAATAAAGTGAGAAATTTGGCACATGCAATCTGCTCAGCAGACTCCTGAGTGTATAATATTACATACATGACGCATAATGAATTATGAGAAAATACTTGAAATACAATTTGACCAGCATTATAATTTGGACACTCCAAAAGAAGCCTGAGGCTCCAAAAACATCCAGAAACACCCCCCCTAACCCTCCAGCTGGCCGTCAGAGCCAGAGACATTTATATAAGATAAACATTGATTTGATCAATCGGAGCCTAGTCAAGAGGAGTAGTCCTACAAGCCCAGATAACCCATGTACCATTAATCAACCCAGGATCATTGGGAAAACGTGCCTGGGGCATCATTTCTGCAAATTGCAAAATGATAACATGTTACAGAACTTGCAGATTTTTATTTTGTAATCATACATTTTAATTGCTCTGAACTTGAAATATTTGAGTAAGATAATTCATACATTTAACTTAAAAATATCATGTAATCTCATATTTTTAGCAGTGGAAACCTGGCTAGCTTTAACTAACTAATTCATTCACACCAAGTGCAAATAGCATGCCTTGTTGGCAAGTGCTATTTGCACTAGCTCTGCCTAACAATGCCTGGTTGGACCAAACAAGATAAAAAAAAAGATGCATGTACTTCAACGTCTTCAGTGGTGTAGTCAGTGGAGTGTAAGGCTTGTTGAACTAGGTTTTGACGTGATCGACCCGGGTTCGAATCCGCCTTTTGCCGAGCTCGCTCTTCTCCCTTTTCCCATCACATATCACATCGGAAAGGCATTTACTTTCAATAAAAATAAGAGAAAATGTTCTAAAAGTGGAAATAAAGTGCCTAACTAAATGTTTAATAATAATAACAGCATTTATTGGCTAGGGTTAGGGGTCGGTGTA
>CM077174.1:41418212-41463212 GCA_039654105.1 Coreius guichenoti | reverse complement strand
TGGCGCAGTAAACCAAAAGAACATCGTTGTCCCGACTCTTATTTGTGTTATTTGAACAGTATTAAAAAGCTTTTTTCGTAAGTTGAATACGGAAGGCGGTCCGCTGGATGCTAGATATTTTACTTTATAATGTGTTAAATATGGATATTTTTCTTACAAAAACCCATCAATTCGCTTCAGAAGGCCTTTATTCACCCCCTGGAGCCATGTGGAGTACTTTAATAATGGATGGATGCACTTTTTTGGCCTTCAAATTTTGGGCTGCCATTATAATGCTTGGATGAGCCAGGACATTTTTTTAATGTAACTCAAATTGCATTCGTCTGAAAGAAGAATGTCATACACACCTAGGATGGCTTGAGGGAGAGTAAATCATGGGGTAATTTACATTTTTGGGTGAACTATCCCTTTAACTGTGTCTAAGCAAAGACATTCGTTTTCAAGACGAACAGATCACTGCCACTGCGCAATACTCACAAATTACCGCGGGAAGGCGGGTGTTCATTGATCTAATGTATAAATTGAGGTATATGTCCAAATATAACTGGTAATGTTATACTTTGTAGTAGTGGTATCGTGGCATAATAATATGTTTGGTTGTAAAATGTATTGCCTAAATGAATTGAAATCGAAGGTAGCTCGTTCACAAACAGCATACACAGATGTTCAACCAATAAAGATGTTCATCGCTGGCAAATAATATTATGCCTTTGCAGATTTGCTTTTAATTGACTGTAACATTAGGTTCACGGACACTTCATCCAGCGTTCTTGATGTTCTTAAATTTCCGGTTACGACTCCGAGTGAGAAACCGCTTCAGATGATTCAGTGCGTGCAGGGAAATGAACAAATCATTCAAACCGATTCGCAAACCAATTCAGACCGTTTTCCCAACTTGTTTGATCAAGTCTTTGAACAGAATCGACTCAAAAGAGTGATTCATTTGTGAATGGGGCATCGCTCATGCCCCAGAAAAAAAGAGACTTGGAATAACTACGTATTTCTTAACATGTATTGCATTAAACTAAAGTAACGAGAGGAACATCGCCCAGTGTAACGAAGTAAAAGTACAGTTTTTTCATTAGAAATGTACTCGAGTTAAAAGTAAAAGTAACCACATTTCAATCTACTCTTAAAAATTTTTCCAAAAAAATACTCCCCACTACCCACCTCTGATTTGCATACAGCGTATTTTGGGCCTAAAACTCAAAATTTAACCCAGTAGTCTGGAATCTATGGCTCACGAGCCACATGTGATGCTCGCCAGGTTTCTCAGCTTTCAACATCATATGTGACCCACGCTCAGGGGCGCCGCTAAGGGGGGGAAGTTAGGACGATTCTAAGGGCCCACGCACTTTTGGGGCCCCCAGAGATCGGTTTTATTAGTAGTAACCGTAGCCTACTAAACTGTAAAGTGTCAAATGCATTTAACATCAAATAATCTAAAGAAAGTTTACTTAAAGGTTTCTATTGATAGATATATTTCTCATGTCAGTCTGTGCGTCAAGTATTCGCTGTGTTTTGGTTCATTTTTTCGCACGTGAGCTAGAAAGATGTTCAAGGAGACGGAGACAGAAAAGCGCATCCTGTTGTTTTCTTTAGTTTTCAAAGGCATGACATTTTGTAGTCATTTTTAATGTAGGCTAAAAAATATACACTTTACTGTTTTGAATGATGTATTCTTCTGTATGACCATAAATAACAGAGTATTAAGTTGTTTCCACTGCTGAGGGAAAAATCCAAGTGATCGCGCCGGCGCCACACGCGCGCATAAAGTGTCAGTTCTAGAACTGCTAATTTGACATCGCAGCCTGTTTATTATCAAAATAAAAAACAGTCAACCGAACATATAAAAAAGTTCTGCAGGCTTTATGTTCACAGCTGCGGAGCGCGAATTCCAGCGCGGCGCTTGTTACTGGTCATAAAGTGCGAGATAAGATGTGTAGCTAAACTAAAAAGCTGTGTTACGATATAAGTTTTAAACGAACGACAGAAACAATCAGATTGCAAAGACTGTACCAACCATAGCTCAGCTTTGGGAAGGGAAATATGCAGGTCAGGAAGGATAAGGTGACTGTGAGAAGAGAGAGAAGGTGATGGAGATGAGAAGCAGGCATTGTGCTATTTAACCCATTTAACACAGGCGCTATCCATCACCGCCTCTGTTGCCTTTGGCTTTTGGCTTGCTCAGTTGGTGACACTAAATATTCAACTATATTACTGATCTGCCCGCATTGACACTATATGATAATTGAACTGAGCTGGATAACATCACTGTTTTCTCCAGAGCGGCTGTACAGCTGAATCAAACTCTGTTGCATTACTTTCCTGCTAACACTGTGAAGCTGCTTTGAAAAAAAATCAGCATTGTAAAAAGCGCTATATAAATAAAGGTGACTTGACAGATATAGCCTACATATATATCATTAAATTGCAGACAAAGTTTTTGGATCGCTAGGTTGGCTTGTATGTTTGGTGCAATAGGGGGCCCAACCTCATATTCTTTCATAGGGTCCAAAATTGCTAGCGGCGTCCCTGCCCATGCTGGCAAAAGGAGTCGGAATGCACATGGGATAATTTTGAGCTACAGGCAAAACAAGTTTAAAAAAAGGTTTTGAGGTTCACACAAAAATGAGTTCATGAAGCCCTCTTCTAGCGATCCCAGTGCTCCAAATAGCCATTAAACATCTAAACAAATCTTTATTTATGTGTTTTCTGAGATGAGTCCCTTTCTTTTGTCCATGAAAACGATCTCACTCGCGCTGAATGACAGATCCGACGCACGCGCACAAAGACGCCTCTCAGACAGCACGCGATCCCGATACACACACACACACACACATACAGAAATACAATACTTCAAAATATCTGTCTTGGCGAGTATTCACGCAAACATCATCTCTTAAATGAACGTTTGCTTAACTGTTGGGTAAAACATCTGATGTGTGACATTATATTAGATCCATGCGTTACAGTAGGTCTGAATATATAGACTGTCTGTCTCAAAGTTATTCAAACAATTGTGGTGTCATGGAAAAAAAGTATATATTTTTCCTATAGATATGGGTTTTGACTTGGTGTGTGTCAAATTTAGTGTTATTAAAACTTTAACTCGATTTTTCTCAAAATTGACTTTACTGACTCTATCGACTTCAAACGTGTCATTTTTTGTCTGATTCAAACAAAGCATACATCATTTTGAAAGTTTTTTAATAGAGATTTTTAGAAAATTTCATTGCGACTCATTTTGCCAGCACGGGTCACATATGTTCAATATAAACTTCGGGTACAACAACGTTATCAAAACGATCCCCGTTCACACAGAGCTACGAAAACTATGTATTCTGCTGTCAGGCCAATAGGTGGCGATGTCACTTTGTAAAGAAACACTACTTGCCTGTAGACTGAACACAAATTCACATTTTTGTAGTTTACACAGAGACAATAACGGTATTGTTTTAAAAAACAAGCACTTAGAAACACATTTTCCAAAATTCGCATTTTCAGGCCCCCAAAACGCCGTTGATGTGCAAACAAACAGCCAAAATGCATAAAAACTTTTCCGGGGTTTTTTTTTTCATCACAACTGTAATGGATGGAGGGATGAAGGGAGGGATGGATGGATGGATTGATGGAGTGATGGAGTGATGGATGGATGGAGTGATGGATGGATGGATGGATGGATGGATGGATGGAGTGATGGATGGAGAGAGGGATGGATGGAGTGATGAGTGATGGAGTGATGATGGATGGATGGAGTGATGGATGGAGGGATGGATGGAGGGATGAGGGATGGATCGATGAAGTGATGGATGGAGAGAGGGATGGATGGAGTGATGGATGAAGGGAGGGATGGATGGAGTGATGGATGAAGGGAGGGAGGGATGGATGGATGGAGTGATGGATGGAGTGATGGATGAAGGGAGGGAGGGAGGGAGGGAGGGAGGGATGGATGGAGTGATGGAGTGATAGATGAAGGGAGGGATGGATGCATTGAGGGATGGATGGAGTGAAGGAGTTATGGATGGATGGATGGATGGATGGAGTTATGGATGAAGGGAGGTATGGATGGATGGATGGATGGATGGAGGGAGGGATGGATGGATGGATGAGTGATGATGGATGGATGGATGGGTGGAGTGATGAAGGGAGAGATGGATGCATTGAGGGATGGATGGCGGGATGGAGGGATGATGGATGGATGGAGTGATGGAGTGATGGATGGATGGATGGAGTGATGGATAGACGGATGGATGGATGGATGAAGAGATGGACGGATGGATGGAGTGATGGATGGATAGATGGATGGATGGAGTGAAGTGAGTGATGGATGAGGGATGGATGCATTGAGGGATGGATGCATTGAGGGATGGATGGAGTGATGGATGGATGGAGTGATGGATGAAGGGATGGATGCATTGAGGGATGGATGGCGGGATGGAGGGATGGATGGATGGAGTGATGGATGGATGGATGGAGGGAGGGATGGATGCATTGAGGGATGGATGGCGGGATGGAGGGATGGATGGATGGAGTGATGGAGTGATGGATGGATGGATGGAGTGATGGATGGAGGGAGGGATGGATGCATTGAGGGATGGATGGAGGGATGGAGGGATGGATGGATGGATGGATGGATGGATGGAGTGATGGCGTGATGGATGGATGGAGTGATGAAGGGATGGATGGATGGATGCTAGAGCTGTCCAAGTCAGCAACAGTAACCAACGTGGGTTGGGGACTTTTTTTTTTTTTTTTTTTTAAATGTACATGCATAAAACATTTACATTTTAAAGGAATAGCAACATTAATATTGCACACACCATGAATGCCTGTGAATACTAAACACAATGGCATGTCTATTAACAGTCCCATAATGACGCAGCATTGAAATAGAATTCGTTCTTCAGCGTTGTCACTACTTCTCATCAAGAACAGAGGACACATGAAAGTACCCGGATGTGTTCTTGATATCGAGGATGCATCGAATGCAGACGCCGTTTATGTGCAAATGAACAGCCAAAATGCATAAAAACTTTTCAGTTTTTTTTTTCCATCATTTTTTGTGTGCAGCGCAGGGCAGTTGAAGTTTAACCCATAATTTACCCTTCAAAGGCCTGATGTCATATACCATGAGATTTCTGTCATTTCCGGAGTCTAAACGCACTTCTGAACGGACAAACGGCAAAGTCAGTGTGCAAAGATCAAAGACATCCCAGCATGCCCTGCTCATGTGCAATTCTGATTTTCAGTGAGCCAACCTACTTAGTTACATTTTGTTATAACATAAACAATCAAGCAGCTCAACTACGGTGAGCTGTCGATTCAACTCGCTCGCCCCGCTGACGCAAGCACACAACACTCTGTCAAGCGTTTCCTGCTGTTTCTGTGCTTCTGTTTGCTTTACAGTTGTGATACACTTTTCCTTTCAGCTCTGACAAGGATGAATAAGCAGTCGTATCACTAACGGCTTGCTTTCGGCCTGAACAGAGACACACAGACAGAAGTCAGAGCGCTGTTTCTAACGCATGTCTGTTACCCAGATCTGTCAAACACACACTGCACGTCCATGAGCTGAGATCTGGACTCTATCCAGCTGAGAATTGATGAGCGTCCACTCATGATATTCATGCAACCTGACTGAGCTCGAGCTGTTAAGCAAAGAACAGTAAGGAAAAACTGCAGTGACTGGACGTGCAAAGCTGATAAAGACTCAAGGTTGTAAATGCTGCCAAAGTCGATTTTAAAGATATTTTATTATATAACAAGGAGGACTGCATTCGGGTTGAATTCGTACAGACAGAAGTCAAAAGGCAGAGCGATAACAGAGAGCTTCTGTATGTCAGTAAAGCATGGCACAAGTTCCCAGTCAATGAAAACCTTAAATGCAATGCAGTCTACAAAATGCATGCATGTAAAATAAACTTTTTTATTCTCAAACTCTAGCTAATTAAACAAATAAATCAGTAAATGCCATGCAAACTTGAAAATGGCAAATGACTTTTATGAAAACTCCCACCTGAATTTCATTTATGAATAATTGTAACATTAAAAAGGTATTTTTCTGTCAAGCTTTCACCATAGTTTGCTGAAAAACTGGAGTGTCGCTATAGAACAGTGATGACCCTTTGCTTAACCCCACCTTTAAAAAATAGAGGGATAGATGGATGCATGGAGGGAGGGATGGATGGATGGATGGATGGATGGAGGAATGGATGGATGGATGGATGGATGGATGGCGGGAAGGAGGGATGGATGAATGAATGGATGAATGAATGAATGAATGGGGGATAGATGGATGCATGGAGGGATTATGGGAGGGATGGATGGAGGAATGGAGGGATGGGCAGGGCTCCAGACAAAAAAAAAAAAAAAATCAATTAAGGAGCCATTGGCTCCTATAAGGGAAAAAGTTAGGCGCCAAATTATTTTTTAAGTGCCACAAAAGAATAAACGCGTTTTAACCACACATTATTGCGCCTGGCTGCTCCTCGATCGATTGCTCCTGTCTGCTGGGTGTTTGCATCTGTTAGCTCTGTATAGCTTCGCTTTTGAAACTCTATTGGATATAATTCCTTGTTGTTTATACTGCTAAATATAACTTACTTAAAAACATATATTGTCTATCTACTACTGCCTATCACATTAAATCTGACATCGCTAGCTTTTAATCCAAATCACTATCACAACGCGTTAGCATTTCGCTAGCCTGTTAGCCGGCCACCCGGGTCTCCTGTTTCTCTCTTGCTCGCCTTTTTCGAGTCCATCAAACAACTGTGGTGAGTTGGATTAGTCAACAAACACGGTAAGCCATGTCATCTTCTCCTGTTATTGTTACTTGCACTGAGTTACTGGCTGCAGATAAAGTACTAATTGTTGGTGATTTTAATATCCATGTAGACAATGAAAAAGACACATTGGGATTGGCATTTAGAGACATTCTAAACTCTATTGGAGTTAGGCAACACGTGTCAGGACCCACTCATCGCCGTAATCATACTTTAGACCTAATACTGTCACATGGAATAAATGTTGATGCCGTTGAAATTCTGCAGCAGAGCGATGACATCTCAGATCATTATCTAGTATCATGTATACTTAATTTAGCTAAGGCTGCAAAGCCGTCCCCTCGCTTCAAATATGGCAGGACTATCACTGCTGCCACTAAAGATTTCTTTGTAAATAATCTTCCTCATCAGTTTCATCTCCTCAGCATCCCAGATAGCCTAGAGGAACTCGATGTTGCAACAGAAACTATTGACTCTCTCTTTTCCAGCACTTTAGACACAGTTGCTCCCCGGCGCTTAAAGAAGATTAAAGAAAATATTCCAACACCGTGGTACAACGAGCACACCCGGGCCCTTAAAACAGCAGCCAGAAAAATGGAACGCAGCTGGAAGAAAACAAAACTGGAAGTTTTTCGGATTTCGTGGAAAGAGAGCATGATTGCGTACAGAAAGGCCTTAAAAACTGCTAGATCTGCTTATTTCTCGACTCTCTTAGAAGAAAACAAACACAACCCTAGGTATTTATTTGAAACAGTGGCTAAATTAACAAGAAATAAAGCCTCAACTTCTGACGTTTGCAAACAGCACAGCAGTAATGACTTTATGAAGTTCTTTAGGTGCAAGATTGATAATATTAGGAAGAAAATTATAACTATGCAACCATCTACTACAGTATCACATCAGACAGTGCATTGTAGTGTCACTGAGGAAAAATGACATTCATTCACTGCTATAGGAGAAGAAGAATTGGCTAAACTCGTTAAATCATCTAAATCAACAACATGTATGCTCGACCCCATACCGACTAAACTACTAAAAGAGATGCTTCCAGAGGTCATAGATCCTCTTCTTAATATCATTAATTCATCCTTGACATTAGGATATGTACCGAAAACTTTTAAGTTAGCTATTATTAAACCACTTATTAAAAAAACGCAACTTGATCCTACAGAATTAGTCAATTATACGCTGATCTCAAATCTACCCTTTCTGTCAAAAATACTAGAAAAGGCAGTCTCTTCACAACTACGCTCCTTTTTAGAAAGAAATGGTATCTGTGAGGATTTCCAGTCAGGATTTAGACCGTATCATAGTACTGAGACTGCTCTCATTAGAGTTACAAATGATTTACTCTTATCATCCGATCGTGGTTGTATCTCTCTGTTAGTGTTACTCGATCTTAGCGCTGCATTCGATACTATCGACCACAACATTCTTTTGAATAGACTCGAAAATTATGTTGGCATTAGTAGAATTTCATTGGCATGGTTTAAATCATACTTATCTGACCGTTATCAGTTTGTAGCAGTAAATGAAGAGATGTCACACCGAACACAAGTTCAGTATGGAGTACCGCAGGGCTCAGTGCTAGGACCGTTGCTTTTCACCCTGTACATGCTACCACTGGGAGATATTATTAGGAAGCATGGCGTTAGTTTTCATTGTTATGCTGACGATACTCAGCTCTATATTTCTTCACGCCCTGACGAAACTTACCAATTCACAAGATTAAAGGAATGCATAACTGATATAAAAAATTGGATGACTATTAATTTCCTGCAACTTAATTCAGAAAAAACAGAATTTTTAATTATTGGGCAAAAAAACTCCACAAGTAGTAACCTAGAATACTGTCTAACACTCGATGGCTGCTCTGTCAAGTCCTCGTCGTCAGTTAGAAACCTGGGTGTGCTCTTTGATACCAATCTTTTAATTTGAAAGCCACGTTTCTAGCATCTGTAAAACTGCATTCTACCATCTTAAAAATATATCTAAATTACGGCACATGCTTTCAATGCAAAATGCTGAACAGTTAGTTAATGCGTTCATGATCTCAAGGCTAGATTATTGTAATGCTCTACCGGGTGGTTGCCCTGCACGCTTAATAAATAAACTGCAGCTGGTCCAAAACGCAGCAGCTCAAGTTCTTACTAGAACCAGGAAGTATGACCATATTAGCCCGATTCTGTCAACACTGCACTGGCTCCCTATTAAACGTCGTATAAATTTTAAAATCTTGCTAATTACTTACAAAGCACTAAATGGTTTAGCTCCCCAGTACTTGAGCGAGCTCTTAACGCATTATACCCCATCACGTCTATTGCGGTCTCAAAATTCTGGCCAGTTGATAATACCTAGAATATCAAAATCGACTGCAGGCGGTCGATCCTTTTCCTATTTAGCACCTAAACTCTGGAACAGTCTTCCTAGCATTGTTCGGGAAGCAGACACACTCTGTCAGTTTAAATCTAGACTAAAAACACATCTCTTTACTATGGCATACACATAGAACATTTTTAATTTATATTATTCAAATCAGTTAAATGATTGTCTTAGGCTGCATTAACTAGGTCAGCCGGAACCGGGAACACTTCCCATAACACCTGATGTACTCGTTACATCATAAAAAGAATGGCATCTATGCTAATGTTAGTCTCTCTGTTTATCCTAAGGTTTACTGCAGTCAGCCGGATCCGGGCCGTATCCAGATCAGATAATGGACTTGCGCTTAGACATGACCAACGCATCCCTGAAATGTCTGCAGAGAACATGTCAATTAAACTCCCCCCTGTAAATCCCGCATCGACACGACATCCTCATTAAACCCGTCTCCGGCGTGACGACTCCAATCTTTCGAATAATCTTACGAATATCTTTCGATCTAATATGACTTCTGACCTGTAATGTTGCCAGAATCATAATCATACTTTATTTGTTTGTCGGCCAGAGGAGAACTGGCACCCCGACTGAGCCTGGTTTCTCCCAAGGTTTTTTTTCTCCATTCTGGCCCTGAAGGAGTTTTGGTTCCTTGCCACCGTCGCCTCTGCCACCTTTGGCTTTTGGCTTGCTCAGTTGGGGACACTAAAATTTCAACTATATTACTGATCTGCCCGCATTGACACTATATGATAAGTGAAATTAGCTGGATGACATCACCGTTTTCACCAGAGCGGCTGTACAGCCGAATCAAATTCTGCTGCATTATTTTCCTGTTAACACTGTGAAGCTGCTTTGAAACAATCGCCATTGTAAAAAGCGCTATATAAATAAAGGTGATTTGACTTGATGAAGGGAGGGATGGATGCATTGAGGGATGGAGAGATGGATGGAGGGATTGAGGAATGGGGGAGGGATGGATGGATGGATGGATGATGGATGGAGTGATGGAAGGATGGATGAAGGGATGGATAGAGGGATGGATGGAGGGAAGGAGGGATGGATGGAGGGATAGATGAATGCATGGAGGGAGGGATGGGTGGATGGAGGGAGGGACGGATGCATGGAGGGATGAAGGGAGGGATGGATGAATGGAGGGATGGATGCATTGAGGGATGGAGGGATGGATGGATGGAGGGATGAATGGAGGGATGGATGCATTGAGGGTTTGAGGAATGAGGGAGGGATGGATGGATGAATGGATGATGGATGGAGTGATGGAGGGATGGATGAAGGGATGAATAGAGGGATGGATGGCAGGAAGGAGGGATTGATGGAGGGATGGAGGGATAGATGGATGCATGGAGGGAGGGACGGATGCATTGAGGGATGGAGGGATGGATGGATGAATGGATGATGGATGATGGATGGAGTGATGGAGGGATGGATGGAGGGATGGAGGGAATGAGGAATGGGGGAGGGATGGTGTGATGGATGGATGGATGGAGTGATTGAGGAATGGGGAGGGATGTATGGATGTATGGATGGAGGGAGGGATGGATGCTAGAGTTTCTAAGTTAGCAACAGTAACCAACGTGGGTTGAGGACTTTAAAAAAAAAAAAAAAAAAAAAAAAAAAATGTACATGCATAAAACGTTTACATTTGAAAGGAATAGCAACATTAATATTGCACACACCAATGTCCATGAATGACTATGAATACTAACGCCAATCAAAATGGCATGTCTATTACCAGTCCCATAATGACACAGCATTGAACCTCTTGACTCTGTATGCCACGCACCTCCAGCACACACAGACTCTCCTAATTGGTTTATCATTCAAGTATTTTGGAGAGAAGTGGGCCATATCTAAGCTCTCCATGAAATTGAAAATTCATATAATAGAAGGCAATCATTACTCGTGTGCACGTCTGTGGGTTCAAACTTCAAAGAACAGACAAATATTCTGAGGGGTTTTTTAGAGACCCTTCAAAAGGCCGGTCAGCCATTTCCAAGCCCAGCACAGCAGAAAAATGCTAGCTTTAAAGGTGAACACTGTGAGCTATGAGCTTTAAAGTTAGAGCAGAAAGTTCCAGAGCTGTAAGTCCACTAAAAAATCTTACCAGAAATAGTTTTGGAGAGTGCAGCACACAGTCCAACAGAGCACATCAGGAATGCACAAATTTTCACCTGAAGCACAGCCCTGACCTCACTGTCACCTGTAATGTCCTTTAGGCCAAACACAGACTACAAGACAAAAGCTTGTCGCCCTGAGCACATCCAAAGACTCACAGCAGCAGAATACAGCAGTCAGTCCTGCGTTAAGATGCTGCATACTGTTACATTTACACACATAGCTGTAAACGAGTGACAACCGCAAGGTTACAGAGAGTATTATATATATACACAGGGCTGTATAGTGCGACATACAGTGCATCCGTATGCACTGTATGTCGCATAAGTATTCACAGCGCTTCACTTTTTCCACATTTTGTTATGTTACAGCCTTATTCCAAAATGGATTAAATTTATTATTTTCCTCAAAATTCTACAAACAATACCCCATAATGACAATGTATAAGAAGTTTGTTTGAAATCTTTGCAAATTTATTAAAAATAAAAAACGGAAAAAAAAATCACATGTACATAAGTATTCACAGCCTTTGCTTGATGCTTTGTTGAAGCACCTTTGGCACCAATAACAGCCTCAAGTATTTTTGAGTATGATGCTACAAGCTTGGCACACCTACTTTTGAGCAGTTTCTCCCATTCTTCTTTGCAGGACCTCTCAAGCTCCATCAGGTTGGATTGGGAGCGTCGGTGCACAGCCATTTTTAGACCTCTCCAGAGATGTTAAATCAGGTTCAAGTCTGGGCTCTGGCTGGGCCACTCAAGGACATTCACAGAGTTGTCCTGTAGCCACTCCTTTATTATCTTGGCTGTGTGCTTAGGGTCGTTGTCCTTTTGGAAGATGAACCTTCTCCCCAGTCTGAGGTCCAGAGCGCTCTGGAGCAGGTTTTCATCAAGGATGTCTCTGTACATTGCTGCATTCATCTTTCCCTCGATCCTGACTAGTCTCCCAGTTCCTGCCGCTGAAAAACATCCCCACAGCATGATGCTGCCACCACCATGCTTCACTGTAGGGATGGTATTGGCCAGGTGATGAGCGGTGCCTGGTTTCCTCCAGACATGAAGCTTGCCATTCAGGCCAAAGAGTTCAATCTTTGTTTCATCAGACCAGAGAATTTTGTTTCTCGTGGTCTGAGAGTCCTTCAGGTGCCTTTTGGCAAACTCCAGGCGGCCTTTTACTGAGGAGTGGCTTCCGTCTGGCCACTCTACCATACAGGCCTGATTGGTGGAGTGCTGCAGAGATGGTTGTTCTTCTGGAAGGTTCTCCTCTCTCCACAGAGAAATGCTGGAGCTCTGTCAGAGTGACCATCGGGTTCTTGGTCACCTCCCTGACTAAAGCCCTTCTCCCTCGATTGCTCAGTTTGGCCAGGCGGCCAGCTCTAGGAAGAGTCCTGGTGGTTCCAAACTTCTTCCATTTCCGGATGATGGAGGCCACTGTGCTCATTGGGACCTTCAATGCTGAAAATTTTCAGAAATTTTTCTGTACCCTTCCCCACATCTGTGCCTCGATACAATCCTGTCTCGGAGGTCTACAGACAATTCCTTGGACTTCATGGCTTGGTTTGTGCTCTGACATGCACTGTTAACTGTGGGACCTTATATAGACAGGTGTGTGCCTTTCCAAATCATGTCTCGGATGATCAGTGGAAACAGCATGCACCCGAGCTCAATTTTGAGTGTCATGGCAAAGGCTGTGAATACTTATGTACATGTAGTTTTTTCGTTTTTTATTTTTAATAAATTTGCAAAGATTTCAAACAAACTTCTTTCAACCTGTCATTATGGGGTATTGTTTGTAGAATTTTGAGGACAATAATAATGAATTTAATCCATTTTGGAATAAGCTTGTAACATAAAATGTGGAAAAAGTGAAGCGCTGTGAATACTTTTCGTGCTACAAAAAAAAAAAAAATTGGTCTGTGCGAAGAATAGATTTACCACAGTAGCACGCGTGAAATACAGTTTAGCATGTGAGACAGAGCTTGTTTGTGTGAAGTGAGAATTTGTTTTGTGCTTGTGTGAGGTTATCTAGGGCTATAAAGGCTTAAATTTTTAAATAAATAAATATATATATGTGCAGCAGGTGAAGCGCAGCCCTGTTCAGAGCGGATCGATCGGTTCGCAGTAAATGCTGCTCTATCTCTGCAGTCATTGGCAGTTTAGTTTAAAACGAGCCACGGTTCGCAATAAAAAATTGCTAATGTGAAAGCTGTCATGCGGAGCTCGGTGTGCACCGGGGTACCGATCCCGAGACTACCTGGAGGAGGTGGTCTGAGTTCGGTGGCACTCGAACTGTGCCGCGATTCGCGTGAATGTGAAAGCAACACAGACTCGGGCGCGCACTTGTTCAGGAAGAAAAGTAACCTGCATATGTGTTTTAGCCCATTACAATATATTTAGGTCAATAAAACACATGTAAGGGATGATAATGTTGATGATTTACCTTGGATACGAGTGCATAGTGCGTGCAATCAGGGAAACAAATGAACTTCATGCGACGTACATCAGCTGCGCATAATAGCATCAAATTAATAAAAACACAATATATTTACCACAGTGCGCCGGGAACAATCGCGCTCGGACTTGGACTGCAGCAAATGTGCCCAGTGTGAAAGCCCCCTTTATGTGCATTAGAAAAAGCAACATGCAGCAAACATCTTTCCAAACTTGTAATGAGACAAACCCGTTTACAAACCTGTTGTCCAACAAAAGAGAACATTTAATCGAGTGTTTGAAATAACTTACTTTTGTGATCTGACGTACTTCACATCACAGAATGACGCAGAAATTATATTATTTTATAATATTCTGCACAGTGATAGATTCGCGGTGTAGAGAAGTGTACAGTAGGCTACGTTTTTCTTTCTCAGTGAATGCATAAAATTTTCCTGACAAAAATTAAGACATTAGTCAAAGATTTTTTTGATCATAATTTAATATTTGTTTATAAAACCTTAGACCTTTCTAATGATTTATGTTTTTCTGTAAAATAAAATAATAATAATAATTTGTTATTATTATATTTGTTCTTAAATACTCTGTTTTGTATTTTATAGCACTTTTTGCATTTTTCAGACATGTAACAGATGTTTTAGGAACTGTGGTGAACCGGCAACAGGGTCATGGGCGGCCAAGGCTTGCCTTCTTCCCATAGTGCATCCTGGTGCCATGTGTTCCCCAGGTAAGCGACGTACACGCACCTGGACATCCACATGATGTAAAAGAAAACATGATTCATCAGATTCATCAGGGCACCTTCTTCCATTGCTCCGTGGTCCAGTTCTGATGCTCACGTGCCCACTGTTGGCGCTTTCGGCAGTAGACAGGGGTCAGCATGGGCGCCCTGACTGGTCTGTGGCTATGCAGCCCCATACGCAACAAACTGCGATGCACTGTGTATTCTGACACCTTTCTATCAGAACCAGCATTAACTTCTTGAGCAATTTGAGCTACAGTAGCTCGTCTGTTTGATCGAACCACACGGGCCAGCCTTCGCTCCCCACGTGCATCAATGAGCCTTGGCCACCCATGACCCTGTCGCCGGTTCACCACTGTTCCTTCCTTGGAGCACTTTTGATAGATACTGACCACTGCAGACCGGGAACACCCCACAAGAGCTGCAGTTTTGGAGATGCTCTGACCCAGTCGTCTAGCCATCACAATTTGGCCCTTGTCAAACTCGCTCAAATCCTTACGCTTGCCCATTTTTCCTGCTTCTAACACATCAACTTTGAGGACAAAACGTTCACTTGCTGCCTAATATATCCCACCCACTAACAGGTGCCATGATGAAGAGATAATCAGTGTTATTCACTTCACCTGTCAGTGGTCATAATGTTATGCCTGATCAGTGTATATATATCTCATTCAGACAGAACTGTTGAATTTTACAAAAAATAAAGTGCACAAACAAATCATTTATAATAATAAATACTATTTATAGAATACTGTTAAATACTGTTATATATAATAATATAACTATACTATTAAAATAATAATATTATTAAATTAATAATATTATTATTATTATTATTAATCTGTTATTAAATATTGTCCATTTTGATATTATGCTGACTTTACAAGTTTATCACATGATACCATCGTCGGCCACGAGGGGTGCGCACAGTGCACCAAACACAAAACCCGAATATCATGCAATTCACCTGCATTTTGCCCCAAACTGCCTCCGATACATTTTCAGGACTTCCACCGATTCTTTGAGTGTTCAGTGGACACAAAAAACACCTGACGGATGAACTAGGGCCTGACTGGATTCGCTTAATATAACTAATATGCAGGGTTGGGGAGTAACGGAATACATGTAACGGCGGTATGTAACCAGGATACAAAAAAATTGGTAACTGTAATTCGTTACAGTTACGTCAAAAAACAAAGTAATCAGAATACAGTTACATTTTGTAAAAACTGGGAATACTATCAGGATTACAATGGTTTAATTTAAAACTAAATCAATTTATATTTTGACATCATAACGCTATATTAAGCGCTGCTTGATTATAGTTCCTGGTTCCCCTTCAGTCGGTCACGTTCGACGTACGTCGGACGTCACCGACGAATTGGGATCACTTCTGGGAGCCCCTATCAGCTTCGAGTGTATAGAGAACGGGCCAATGGCCATTGGTGTGCGAGATTTGCATCTCGCGCTCCGCCCCGCATCGCGGGTATAAAGCGGAAGCGGATGCAGCGCACATTTGTCATTCACTTCGGAGCCAAACAAGCTTCATGGAAGACTGTTCCTGCGTCAGCAGAGAGAGAGAGAGAGAGCAAGAGAAGAGGCTTTTGTGCTGGGGAGAAGGCACGTGCAGTGACAACCGCGAGCTCACCGAAATCGGTGAAACAAACTGCTGTTTTTACAGCATCCCGGTTGGTTCGGTGGGGGCGTTCCACGGTGAGTGCAAACACAGGCTGCACTATCCCCTGTGTTTGCCGCGGTTGTTCCTGGGTGCTTCGGCACGTTAAGAGCTTCTTCTAAAAGAGCAACACGGGTGCGTCTTTTTCAAGATGTCATTCCACCCGTGCGTTTCTGGATGCGGTCGTTCCCTGTCACCAGCTGACAGTCACAATCGCTGCCTGACATGTCTGGGTATTCAACATGCCGAGGCAGCGTTTGTGGATAGTTCGTGTTCCCATTGCGGGAACATGACTATCTCGGCGCTAAGGTCGAGACTCGCCTACCTTCGGGAGGGTGGAGTCCCCTTACCTATGCCCCGATCTAGTGCTATCCCTGCCCAGCAGGATAGACCTACTTCGGCGAATAGCCAGGGTGACCTGAGGATCACGTTTAGGGCACACCCGCCGAGCCAGCCTCCGTGGGCCCCTAAACCCTCTGTAGTGCCGCAGCCGGTTGAGCTTTCGGAGGAAGTCGCTGGCCCCTCTCGAGGTGGTCCAACGGTGACCTTTGGAGCTCCAGCAGAGGATAGGATGTCGATCGCTGCATCGGAGGGGGAGTTTCAGTCCTCGGGGGATGAAGACCCGGCTGCGTTGCCTCCCTCTGGGAGAGTGGCGTTGTCCGAGACGGACCCCGAGCTGACGGCTATGCTTTCCCGGGCCGCCGAAAAGGTCGGGCTCGTGTGGAACCCTCCACCGTGTCCCGAGCCTTCTAGGCTGGATGATTGGTTTCTCGGGGCGGCTCGCGCTGGTTCTCAGCGTCCCGCCCCGGTGCCCTTCTTCCCGGAAGTGCATGAGGAGCTCACGAGGTCGTGGACGGCACCTTTTTCTGCCAGAAACCGGCCGAGTAGCTCCTCCCTCCTCACTACTCTCGACGGCGGGCCAGCCAAGGGGTACGTGGGGATCCCGCCGGTGGAACGGGCGGTCGCGATGCAACTGTGTCCGGCGTCCGCTTCCACCTGGCGCGGAGACCCACGCCACCCATCCAAGGCCTGTAAGTTCTCCTCCAGTCTAACTGGGAAGGCTTACAAGGCTTGTGGACAGGCTGCGTCCGCCTTGCATGCCATGGCGTTGCTCCAGGTGCACCAGGCCCAGGCACTCATGGACATGCACGAGGGTAGACCTGACCCAGAGCTCCTCCGGGAGCTCCGGACGGCGACGGACCTCGCCCTCCGGGCGACGAAAGTCACCGCCCGTTCCATTGGTCAGGCGATGTCCACTCTTGTGGTCCAGGAGCGACATCTCTGGCTCAACCTGGCCGATATGAGGGAGACTGATAAGTATCGGTTCCTGGACTCCCCCATTTCCCAGGTTGGGCTGTTCGGCGACGCGGTCGAGAGCTTTGCCCAGCAGTTCTCGACTGTCCAGAAGCAGACGGAGGCCATCAAACACATCCTGCCCCGGCGGTCAGCTGCTGCCCAGCCGCCGGCCGCAGCTCCTCCGCCTGCTCGTCGCCGAGGGCGGCCGCCCGCCGCCGCCCCCGCTCCCGCCCCAGCCCAGCAGCAGCCTCCACCAGGGCAACGGCATGGAGCCGGCCGCGGGAAGGCCGTCCAGCCCGCTCAGGCCGCTGCCAAGCCAGGTGGCAAGCGTCCTCGTAAGAGACCCTGAGACGGGCCACCCAGAGATGGAGGAGACAGCTCTTCAGGAGGTGGTGACAGCACCGCTCCTTCTCCCGCTGGAGGGCCGGGAGAGAATTTTATGTTCTTGTTTGGTTTCTGTTCCGCCACTGGCCTTCGGGCCAGTGGTACCCAAAACTTCAAAAAAAGAGCTGTTTCTAAAATCTCTGGGTGCCAAGAGAGCGCGCTTGGCGGTGTACGACGCTCCCATGCCTTGTCACCCTCCGGTGCCTCTCTTATCGCCAGCAGGGGGTGCTGGCTGTGTCCAGGACGCACACAAGAGGCCTCCGCACACTCGTGCACCCCCTCAGCGGAAGCAGGTAAGTGTTGCATTGCGCACTCAGACCCCACTTCGGGCCGCGATGCCGTCCGAGTCGGGTCCCTGCACTCCGCTGCGCTACTCCGCTGCGCTGCCCCGCTGCGGGTACGTCTGTGGTGCCGTTGGTCCCGCTGGCTCATCCGTACTATCAGACTCGGCTATGCGATTCAGTTCGCTCGGCGGCCCCCCAAGTTCAGGGGCGTTCACTTCACCTCCGTGTCGAAGGAGGACGCCCCCGTGCTACGGGCGGAGATCGCAGTCCTACTGGCGAAGGACGCGATAGAGCCGGTCCCTCCAGCCGATATGAAGACAGGCTTCTACAGCCTGTACTTCATTGTACCCAAGAAAGGCGGCGGGTTACGGCCAATCTTGGACCTGCGGTTCTTGAATCGGTCCCTTCACAGGCTGCCGTTCAGAATGCTAACGCAGAAACGCATCTTCAGGTGCATCCGTCCCCAAGATTGGTTTGCAGCGATCGACCTGAAGGACGCGTACTTTCATGTCTCGATTCTCCCCCGACACAGACCGTTCCTACGCTTTGCGTTCGAGGGACGGGCATATCAGTACAGAGTCCTACCCTTCGGGCTGTCCCAGTCGGTGTTGAACTGCTTGAATTCGTTCAAATGCAGGACAGCGGTACCACTGAAACATTTTCAGAGGCTCCTGGGGCATATGGCATCCGCAGCCGCAGTGACGCCGCTCGGATTGCTTCATATGAGGCCGCTTCAACACTGGCTACACGACCGAGTCCCGAGACGGGCGTGGCAGAGCGGCTCATTCCGTGTCTCAGTAACACCGAAGTGTCGCCAAACCTTCAGTCCGTGGTTGGACCCTTCGTTCCTACGGGCAGGAGTTCCCCTAGAACAAGTGTCCAGGCATGCTGTGGTCTCCACGGATGCCTCATCCACCGGCTGGGGGGCCACGTACAACGGGCTTGCAGTTTCGGGTCTGTGGACGGGGCCTCAACTGCAATGGCATATCAATTGCCTCGAGTTGTTAGCAGTTCGTCTTGCGCTGGGCCGCCTCAAAGGGCCGCTACGAGGCAAGCACGTTCTGGTCCGTACGGACAACACTGCGGCCGTTGTGTACATCAACAAACAGGGTGGTCTACGCTCCCGCCGCATGTCACAACTCGCCCGCCATCTCCTCCTCTGGAGTCAGAAGCATCTGAGGTCGCTTCGTGCCATTCATATCCCGGGCCTGCTCAATCGTGCAGCCGACGAGCTCTCACGACAGCAAGTGCTCCCAGGAGAGTGGAGACTCCATCCCCAGGTGGTCCAGCTGATCTGGAGTCGCTTCGGGACCGCACAGGTAGACCTGTTTGCCGCCCCGGACACGTCTCACTGCCAGTTGTTCTATTCCCTGACCGGGGGGACCCTCGGCTCGGATGCGCTGGCACACAGCTGGCCCCGGGGCCTACGCAAATATGCGTTTCCCCCAGTGAGCCTTCTTGCGCAGACACTGTGCAAGGTCAGGGAGGACGAGGAGCAGGTCTTGCTAGTTGCGCCATACTGGCCCAACCGGACCTGGTTCCCGGAACTAGTGCTCCTCGCGACAGCACCTCCTTGGCCCATTCCTCTGAGGAAGGACCTCCTGACTCAGAGACGGGGCACCCTGTGGCACCCGCGTCCGGACCTCTGGAAACTCCATGTCTGGTCCCTGGACGGGACGCGGAGGTTCTAGGTGGCCTACCACAGGCTGTGGTAGACACCATCACTTCCGCCAGAGCCCCCTCTACGAGGCACCTCTACGCGTTGAAGTGGAACCTGTTCGTCGAGTGGTGTTCTTCTCGTCGAGAAGACCCCCGAAGATGTTCGATCGGCTCTGTGCTTTCCTTCCTGCAAGAAGGGTTGGAGCGAAGGCTGTCTCCCTCCACCCTCAAAGTGTATGTTGCCGCTATCGCCGCAAATCACAGCATGGTCGAAGGTAAGTCCCTAGGAAAGCACGATCTGGTCGTCAGGTTCCTGAGGGGGGCGAGGAGATTAAATCCGCCTCGCCCTCACTCTATACCCTCTTGGGACTTGCCCCTGGTGCTAACCGCATTACAGAGGGCTCCCTTTGAGCCTTTGCAGTCAGTAGAGTTAAAAATCCTGTCCTGGAAGACAGTACTCCTGACTGCATTGGCTTCCATCAAGAGGGTAGGGGACCTGCAGGCATTTTCGGTCGACGAATCGTGCCTGGAATTCGGGGCGGGTAACTCTCAGGTAATCCTGAGACCCCGGCCCGGATATGTGCCCAAGGTTCCCACCACTCCCTTTCGGGACCAGGTGGTGAACCTGCAAGCGCTGCCTTCGGAGGAGGCAGACCCAGCCCTGGCTTTTCTCTGTCCCGTTCGCGCTCTGCGGACTTACGTGGACAGAACGCAAAGCTTCAGGACCTCAGAACAGCTCTTCATCTGTTACGGAGGCCAGCAGAAGGGAAAGGCTGTCTCCAAGCAGAGGATGGCTCACTGGATAGTGGATGCCATCGCCTTGGCGTATGAAACCCAAGGCGTGCCCTGCCCGCTTGGGTTGAGGGCCCACTCCACTAGGAGTGTGGCCTCTTCCTGGGCGCTGGCACACGGCGCCTCGCTGACAGATATATGTAGAGCTGCGGGCTGGGCGACACCTAACACGTTCGCTAGATTCTATAGCCTCCGTGTAGAGCCGGTTTCTTCCCGTGTGCTCGCTTCAAATAGCCGGTAACACCGAAGGGCCCGTTCTAGTGTCGGCTTGCTGCGCCATTCCCCTCCTCATGGACCGGATACGTGCGCTGATATGCTCCAGTCGAGTTCCCCAGCATGGCGAACCCTGTTGAGTCCTCCGCAACCCGTGGCAGTCAGACGTGGCGGAGCGTCCGACGCCAGGTCTAACACTCGTATGCATTGGTGGAACTTGTGTTAGGCTGGGTATCCATATGTTGTGACCCCTACGGCGGTCCCATATGTGTATTCTTCCACGGTACGGCTCCCTACGGCGAGCCCGTGTCTTTCCCTTGGCAGAGCTCGCTCTGCCGTCTCTGTGCGGTGTAGTCTCCCGCCTGCATTGGCCGGGGCCACCCCTGGGACTTCCGTATGTTGTACTGCCCACGGCCAGTCCATACATGTATATTCCACATGATACCTCCCTACGGGTAGGATGTGGCTTCCGCAGCGGCCCCCCGGGGCACGCTTTCCCAGCGTTATCCAATACTCTGCTGAGTGGGTCTTGCGGAACAGCAGCAGTGACTCTCCCTGCGTAGGTTCCCCGCCCCGAACAGACGGGGGTCTGAGGGGCTTTCGCTGGGCGCTGGAAGTGGTAGTAACTGTGGCGTTTTCCATAGGGATCCCAATTCGTCGGTGACGTCCGACGTACGTCGAACGTGACCGACTGAAGGGGAACGTCTCGGTTACGTATGTAACCCTCGTTCCCTGAAGGAGGGAACGGAGACGTACGTCCCGTCGCCACAGTTGCTGTACCATCACTGCAGCGGCCGAGTCACTAGTTCGGCTCCTCAGTGAAAAACAAATGTGCGCTGCATCCGCTTCCGCTTTATACCCGCGATGCGGGGCGGAGCGCGAGATGCAAATCTCGCACGCCAATGGCCATTGGCCCGTTCTCTATACACTCGAAGCTGATAGGGGCTCCCAGAAGTGATCCCAATTCGTCGGTGACGTCCGACGTACGTCTCCGTTCCCTCCTTCAGGGAACGAGGGTTACATACGTAACCGAGACGTTCTGTTGCCAGTCATGACTCACATAATTATGATGCTTCCATGTCTGGAAATTTCACAGATATTTTGTTTTCAAAGAGGAAAAAGGAAACAACATAGTTGTATAGCGCAAACGACTCGGTTACTCACGTAACCTCGGTTCCCTGAGAGAAGGGAACGAGTATTGCGTAGCTAGCTACGCTATGGGAAAATCATTCGCTATTCTCCTTTTCTCGAGAATATGAAGCCAAAAATTATCCTTATAATTTTATATAATGTAAAACGCAGTGCAGCTGCACAGCAGACCCAGGCAGAGCGTACTAGCGCGCTGAATGGCTGTGCTGCGGCAACTGCATGAACCTATGGCGAGGCGGCTGAGGCGTGCACCAATCGAGTCGCTTCGTGCCCAAAAGCACGTCAAACACCGCCTAAATTTGCATATCTAAGCTATAAAAGCCCATGTTGCGCCATAGGATTCAGGTTAAATCGACTGAAGCGATCCCCTGATCTAAGCACAATAGCACGGCGGGTTACGCAATACTCGTTCCCTTCTCTCAGGGAACCGAGGTTACGTTAGTAACCGAGTCGTTCCCTTTCGAGAGTACTCTCGTATTGCATAGCTAGCTACGCTATGGGAAACCAATTTAAAACGCTGTGCGTGCTTTGAAAACTTTGTCCCATATTTATGGCCTGGGGAGAGAGCCCGAGGCTCATAAAAGAGAAATGAGACGCAAAAAGAAGCCAACAATAGTGAGCCTCATATAAGGGTATATATAGGAAAGAATATTCCTATGTAATAAGTCCATATAAGAACTAGACCAGACAAAGTCAGGCCTTATTAATATTGAAATGTGTATACATTTGTTATATGGGATTTTGACAAACTAGACCGGACAGAGTCGGGCCTTATAGTATGTAATGTGATGAACATTCGCTTGTGTTATACATAGCTTATTATGGGTTGAGATAAAACCCCAGACCGGAAAGAAATTCGGGCCATAAAGTATTGCAAATGTAAACATTTGTTTATATGGGGTATAGATAAAAACTAGACCAGACAGAGTCGGGCCTATAGTTATTGCAAATGTGTTATACATTCGTTTATATGGAAAGAATCCTAGCTTGCAAAGCAGGGACCTCCAAGTTATAGAATCTAATAAATGTGGACGGAGAGGCCCAGCCTGCCGCTGCACAGATATCTTCAAGTGGTATTCCACTGGACCAGGCCCATGACGAGGCCATGCCCCTAGTGGAATGAGCTCTGATGCCTATAGGGCAGCAGAGGCCTTTTGACTCGTAAGCCAGCGAGATAGCATCTACTATCCATCGTGACAATCTCAGCTTCGTGACCGCGCACCCTCTGGTGCGGCCACCAAAGCAAACGAAGAGCTGTTCCGACTGTCTAGAAACGGTGGAACGCTCTAAATAAAACCTAAGGGCCCTAATTGGGCAGAGCAGATTTGCGTCTTTTTCGTCTTGAGACGAGGGAAGAGCTGATAGCGAAATAACCTGTGCTCTGAACGGAGTGGAGAGCACTTTGGGTATATAACCATGTGTTGGCTTGAGGACGATTCTGGAGTCGTTAGGCCCAAACTCGAGACAGGAAGCGCTCATAGAGAGTGCATGTAAATCACCAACTCGCTTGACTGAAGCTAGTGCCAGCAAGAAAGCAGTTTTTAGCGAAATGTGCTTCAAGCGCACAGACTGAAGCGGTTCGAATGGGGAACCTTTCATGGCCTCTAAGACCTTGGAAAGGTCCCATATAGGAACCGAAGGGGGTCGAGGCGGGTTAAGCCTCCTAGCCCCTCTGAGGAAGCGCATGATGAGGTCGCTTCTCCCCAGTGACTGTCCAGCCACGTGAGAGTGAGACGCTGCTATGGCCGTCACATATACTTTAAGCGTGGAGGGGGAACGACCCGCGTCCATCAGCTCTTGAAGGAAGGAGAGCACTTCTGCCAATTCACACGAGTGTGGTTCCAGGTTCCGTGCTGTACACCAGCCTGAGAACACTGACCATTTCAGCGCGTAAAGCCATCTGGTTGAGGGCGCTCTAGCTTCAGAAATAGTATTCAGCACCCTTTTAGGGAGGTTCCCGGGTATCCGTTGATGGGCCACACATGAAGGGACCACAAGTCGGGGCGGGGATGCTAGAGCTTCCCCTTTGCCTGCGAGAGGAGGTCTCTCCTCAGCGATATAGGCCATGGGGCTGTGTCTAGCAGCTGAATCAGTTCGGAGAACCATAACTGGTTCTTCCATAGCGGGGCTATTAAAGGCACTGCGCACTTGTTCTCCCTGATCCGTTTGATGACCTGAGGTAACATCGCAATCGGAGGGAAACATACAGCGTGCGGCTGGGCCAGTCGTGGGCCAGCGCATCCCTGTGCTTGGAGAAGAATGTTGGGCAATGAGCATTGTCTTCTCAGGCGAAAAGATCGATCTCCACTTTGCCGAAGATGCTCCAAATCAGCTGAACTGTCTGCGGGTGAAGAGACCATTCCCCTGGGGGAATGTTGCCTCTGGATAGCATATCCGGAACCTGGTTCAGAATGCCTGGCACATGCGCTGCCCTTAGCGAGCGCAGGTTGTGCTGAGTCCATAAAAGGAGATGTTTCGCCATGGTGTGCAGGTTGAGTCCATCCTGGCGAATTATATAGGATACCACCGACATATTGTCTGTTCAGACCAGGACGTGGTGATCCTTTATGTATGGGAGGAAAGCTTTTAGCAATAGATCGACTGCTTTCATCTCTAGACAGTTTATGTGCAGCCGTTTCTTAGAGTCTGACCAAAGACCGGAGACGGCCCTGCCGTTGTGTAGGACGCCCCAACCTAGGTTGGACGCATCTGTCGAGATCACTTTCCATTTCGAGACCGTGCCCATACTCACACCCGACTGGTACCAGTCGGTTGCTTTCCAAGGAGCCTGGGCTTTGATACAGCCGTGGTTCACTTTGATGCGTAACTGGCCAGATCGCCACGCGCGGGCTGGAGCGTGAGGTTTTAACCAGCGTTGGAGGGGACGCATGTATAATAGACCCAGTTTGAGCACTGCAGATGCTGAGGCCATAAGACCTAACATCCTCTGAAAACGTTTGAGAGGAGTGTAAGTGCCAGCTTTGAATGACGCCTGGCGCTGGATGGTGAGCGTGCGCTGTGACGTAAACCGCGCTCTCATCCGTACTGAGTCTATAACTGCTCCCAGAAAAGCAATGTTTTGGGTGGGAGGCGTGCTCTTGGCAGTGTTGATCCTGAGACCCAGACATTCTACAGGACCTGTGGATTATCAACTGCGTCTCTGATTGGGCTATAATGAGCCAATCGTCGAGGTAGTTGAGTATTCGCACTCCCCGTAGTCTCAGGGGGGCGAGGGCTGCGTCCATGCACTTCGTAAATGTGCGGGGTGCTAGGGATAGATCGAATGGTAGGATTTTGTATTGATAAGCCTGCCCCTCGAAGGCGAATCTCAAGAATGGCCTGTGGCGGGGTTCTATCTGAATGTGAAAGTAAGCATCTTTCAGATCCACTGTGAAAAACCAGTACCCCAGGCAAATTTGCGCGAGGATATGTTTCACCGTCAACATTCTGAACAAGCGCATCATAAGTGCTTTGTTCAGATGTCTGAGGTCTAGGACGGGTCTGAGACCGCCATCCTTTTTCGGAACGAGGAAGTAGCGACTGTAAAAGCCTGACTCGCTTATCGCTGGGGAAACAGTTTCCACAGCTCCCTTTTCTAACAGTTTCAATACTTCGGTGCGAAGCACGTGACTCACGTCACTTCTCACCGATGTCTCGACCACAGCGCGAAAGCGCGGGGATCTGCGAGCAAACTGTAGCGAGTAACCTCGTTTTATTATGTTCAACACCCATTCTGATATACCAGGGATGGCCTGCCAAGCCTCGGCCCGTATAGCAAGGGGTTGAATTAGGTTTGGGGACGGGCCGCTGTGTAATAGGGACCCGGTTGCCCGGCTGGTTTGTACTTGTGACACTGTGGGGACAGCGCTTATGTGTGGCGGCGCGCACTTTGTAGTGGGCGCGCGCTCTACATTCAGAGCGCTCTCGGAGCGAGCTGGAGAGCGAGTCAACAGGGGGATAATCTGTGTGAACAGTGCTTATGTGCAGGGGTCCATACTGTATAGTGGGCACACTGCCTGCATGTATTTTAGTAGGGTCGTTATTAAAACAGCGTTTTTTTGCAGGCGTGCGTGTTTGATAACAGGCTAGTTGACTGCAATATTTATATCCCCAGCCACCTGAATAGAAGGGACTGGGAGAAATGTAAATGAAGTCTGTGGTGGTAATCCAGCCGCGGCGGGGCTTTTATGTGATTTTGTGGCGCTGAATTAACAGTGCTTATGTGCAGGGGTGCATACT
The DNA here is from genome assembly GCA_039654105.1 of Coreius guichenoti. NCBI lineage: Eukaryota > Metazoa > Chordata > Actinopteri > Cypriniformes > Gobionidae > Coreius > Coreius guichenoti. The sequence goes on along the minus strand of CM077174.1, from coordinate 41,437,029 downwards.
GTATAGTGGGCACACTGCCTACAGTCAGAACAGAGGAAAAACTATTTTAATGGTTTATTAGGGTCGCCGTTAATACAGCGTTTGCGTGCAGGCGTGCGTGCTTTATCACAGGCTACTTAACTGCAATGTTGACATCTTCAGCCGTCTGAAGAGGGGACTGGGAGAAGTGTAAATTGAGTGAAAATGGCGCAAGGCTTGTGACTCCCTCTGTGCTTCGGTGAAGCACTCGGCGCTGTGTGAAGTGCTTATGTGCAGGGGTGCATACTGTATAGTGGGCACAATGCCTGCAGTCATAACATGGCTGCCATTTTACGACGCCGCTAGGCGCTGGACAGTGAGCACGTGCTGTGACGTAAGCCGCGCTCTCGATGTCTCCAGCCGCCTGAATAGAGGGGACTGGGAGAAGTGTACAGAGAGTAAAAATGGCGCAAGGCTTGTGACTCCCTCTGTGCTTCGGTGAAGCACTCAGCGCTGTGTGAAGTGCTTATGTGCAGGGGTGCATACTGTATAGTGGGCACAATGCCTGCAGTCATAACATGGCCGCCATTTTACGACGCCACTAGGCGCTGGACAGTGAGCGTGCGCTGTGACGTAAGCCGAGCTCTCATCCGCACCAAGTCTATGACTGTTCCCAGAAAAAAAAATATTCTGGCTGGGAGACAGCGCTGACACCACTGGCGGCTTGAGTAGAAGGGAGTCAGTGACAGAGTCCGACCACTCCTCACTTCACCACTGACCATTTCACTATTTCTGGATGCAGCGAGTGTGTAGAGCCGAAGCAGCCTGGCCGGCGGGATGGGTGCGTCGCTTTTGACAGACGTCCCCTAGCGGAGGGCGGTCAAAGATGTGCGGCGACCGCTTCCTCAAGAGGGGGAGGGACTCTCATAACTTTTTCTCTTCGCGCCGTCGAGTGACGAGAGCTCTGAAGAAGCCGAGGATTTGAGACGAGCTGAAAACGGCGCTGGGCGGTGTTATTCCGAAGAGAATTCTGAGAGCAAGACACGCGGGGAGAGCTCCGGCGTGGGCTCGCTCGTCTGCTCTGGCATTCTCTGTCCGCGGCGCTTCTTTCTGCGCGGCCCAAGCGAGAGAAGAGGGAGAGCGGAGGGAACGGCATCCTCATTGAAGCTGACGAGTCGAGCCCGCAGGGTCGACAGCATTATTTCGTCGCACTCCGGGCAGCCGCCCTCAGAGCTGCAGGGCAGGAGCTAGTTCCGCTGAAGGCTTGTCGACGGCGGTGACTTCACAATCCGGAGGTCAGCGAAGGGTGAAGGAGATTAAATCTGAATCCTATGGCACAACATGGGCTTTTATAGCTTAGATATGCAAATTTAGGCGGTGTTTGACGTGCTTTTGGGCGCGAAGCGACTCGATTGGTGCACGCCTCAGCCGCCTCGCCATAGGTTCGTGCAGTTGCCGCAGCACAGCCAGTCAGCGCGCTAGTACGCTCTGCTGTGCAGCTGCACTGCGTTTTACATTATATAAAATTATAAGGATAATTTTTGGCTTCATATTCTCGAGAAAAGGAGTTTTCCCATAGCGTAGCTAGCTACGCAATACGAGAGTACTCTTGAAAGGGAACCATGCCTTCCAGCTATGAAAACGCTTTCTTTATCAAAGGACTCAACATCCAACTTAAACACTCGCAGGTACGACTAGCACGGACATCATGTTAGGTAAAATGTTAGTGTTGGTTAATGTTTTAAAATTTTATAGTTTATATCTGATCGCAGTTGTATGTAAATCTAAAATAAATATATTTATTTGTGACAGGAGTACAAATCAAAACGTTGTAAAATGTAATAAAACTGCACATACCTGTTCTATCATGAGACTGAGCTGAGGTAAAGGTGTCATGTCAAGCGTTCTGAAACAAAATCCATTGGAGTTTATGGTCCAAAAGTGATGGGGAATATTGATAGATATGCTCTCTTATCATAAACCAAATACTGCGCGTTCAACGGTCAAGCACGCGGTTTAATTATGATTCATTCATACCGCTCGAGCTATTATTATGACCAGGGAACAAGCGCGATATTATCACATGACATGTGCGGATATCCGTCAACAGCGCTGCCATATATGGAAAGCAGGAGAGTTTGTATTCTTTCTTTCTTATACGTGTGTGTGTGTGTGTGTGTGTGTGTGTGTGTGACGTTTTAATGTGAGACCTAAATGTGTCACAGGGATTGAGACTGATGTTTAATGGAGGGCCTTGCTAGTGTATGAATTTGTGTTCATCATATACTGATTCATGAATCATAATGTAGAGAACAAATGTGAGGAGAAGCAAGTGTCTCACATTGGGCCGAAGTAGAAAATGTTTGCATTGTGTAGTTTTTGCATTTTCATCCCCAGATTTGTACTACAACACAATTAGGCTTGTGGCTTTTTTACACTCTGACAAGGAAATGTTTCATATGTTTTTTGGGTTGTTTTTTTTTTTCATAAAAATATTTTATGCAAACAAACTTCTGATCAGATCACAATATATTCAAACAAGTTTTCTTTATCCCTTCGAATAATTGTTAATTACTTGCTTGGCATTTGCAGTATTAGGAGGAGGGACTTGGTCATTCTAGAAAGTTTTTGATTGGACGAAAGCCTGTGTGGTGCAGGATGAGTCATCAATATTTTTTAAAGCACTTTCTAAAATGTCATTTGTACATTTGCATATAGATGGCTTCAGAGCAAACAGACATGGACTAATAGCCACAAAACTCAAAATCTGATTTCATGGGTTTTCATTTTGATTTCAAATTTGATGATGAGCGCAAAAAAATGCTGGTACTTCCAAACCTGCGCAGACTATTAAAATATTTTATCTGTCAATTCCAGACCAGAGCATTCATTAACTCATTAATTTGTTCACTTAAAAAAAAAAAAAAAAAAAAAAAAAAAAAAACATAAATATTCTGCAATGTGTTTCGATAATGGAAACTGACAACAGAGCTTCAACTGGAGCGAAACGAGGAAATAGTCTTTTCTCAGGTGCTGGTGGAATCAATCAACTCATCGATCTGGTGCCAGGATCTAGGAGAAAAAAAAAAGAATTCTTTGCAATTCCTGATTTTACCTGCCAACCGGCTGGTTGACAGACACATGAAAGCGCTCACCTGCCCAACATGTGGCAGTACAGTGGTTTTGAGCCTGGGTTTGTTGATCTAATTGCTTTCTGCGAGATAAAAGCCTTAAAGCTGTCGCTCTGAGATGGCACTGCTAATGAAGCTATCGATTGACCTGTCTTGTCACAAGCTCAACTATTTCCTTTCCATCTGTGGATTCTCTCTCTCTCACTCACACAAAATGAATTCAGAGCAGTCAGACAGGTGCTGAAGTCTCTGTTTGGGCTGAAAGTGTTGAACAGATCTGATGCTGTCTTCAAGTCGGGATGATTTGAGATAAGCGCACGAATGCCACCACAGTCTCATAATTACCAGTGAGAAACTCTGCATTTGCCTTGAGCATTGACTTTCTGTGTTGATGGCATGTCAATTAAAACATTTATGGTAGAATGTAATTGCTGTTGGTCTCTCCAGGTGTTATAGACCGCCTGGGCTTGTATGGCAACTTTGTTTCCCATCATCCTCTGTTGTTGTTTGGTGACAAATGCACCAAAAAAAGGGCTCCAGACTGCGACCAAATGGTTGCATTTTGCGATCGATCTCGATCACGTGACACTGTTACTACACAGTGCTGGGAGATCCTGTGAGAAAACGTTCTTCTTTGTCTTGTTAATGGTTGCTCAATCTGTGAGATAACATTGCAGTGAATCATTCAAATTAAGCACAGAATTCTGTTATAAACAAACAATGCTGACGTGGAAACCAGGAGAAACATTGTGCCATCAATGAACAAATCTAGAAGGCTTTTCAATCCACAAATCACCAACATTCACCATGGATTTAATGTAGCAACGCTAACTGTAACCATGGTATTGTGGCAGAAATAGTCTAATGTTTTTACATTATTCATTTTAGGGTTCATGCAAACTTTTGAGAGTGAAATTTAAGCACTTTACAAAGACTTTTTAAAGTGTTTCATACAACATTTTACAAACCCGATTCCAAAAAAGTTGGGACACTGTACAAATTGTGAATAAAAACAGAATGCAATGTGGAAGTTTCAAATTTCAATATTTTATTCAGAATACAACATAGATGACATATCAAATGTTTAAACTGAGAAAATGTATCATTTTAAGGGAAAAATAAGTTGATTTTAAATTTCATGGCATCAACACATCTCAAAAAAGTTGGGACAAGGCCATGTTTACCACTGTGTGGCATCCCCTCTTCTTTTTATAACAGTCTGCAAACGTCTGGGGACTGAGGAGACAAGTTGCTCAAGTTTAGGAATAGGAATGTTGTCCCATTCTTGTCTAATACAGGCTTCTAGTTGCTCAACTGTCTTAGGTCTTCTTTGTCGGATCTTCCTCTTTATGATGCGCCAAATGTTTTCTATGGGTGAAAGATCTGGACTGCGGGCTGGCCATTTCAGTACCCGGATCCTTCTTCTACGCAGCCATGATGTTGTAATTGATGCAGTATGTGGTCTGGCATTGTCATGTTGGAAAATGCAAGGCCTTCCCTGAAAGAGACGACGTCTGGATGGGAGCATATGTTGTTCTAGAACTTGGATATACCTTTCAGCATTGATGGTGCCTTTCCAGATGTGTAAGCTGCCCATGCCACACGCACTCATGCAACCCCATACCATCAGAGATGCAGGCTTCTGAACTGAGCGCTGATAACAACTTGGGTTGTCCTTGTCCTCTTTAGTCCGGATGACATGGCGTCCCAGTTTTCCAAAAAGAACTTCAAATTTTGATTCGTCTGACCACAGAACAGTTTTCCACTTTGCCACAGTCAATTTTAAATGAGCCTTGGCCCAGAGAAAACGCCTGTGCTTCTGGATCATGTTTAGATATGGCTTCTTTTTTGACCTATAGAGTATTAGCCGGCAACGGCGAATGGCACGGTGGATTGTGTTCACCGACAATGTTTTCTGGAAGTATTCCTGAGCCCATGTTGTGATTTCCATTACAGTAGCATTCCTGTATGTGATGCAGTGCCGTCTAAGGGCCCGAAGATCACGGGCATCCTGTATGGTTTTCCGGCCTTGACCCTTACGCACAGAGATTGTTCCAGATTCTCTGAATCTTTGGATGATATTATGCACTGTAGATGATGATAAATTCAAACTCTTTGCAATTTTTCTCTGAGAAACTCCTTTCTGATATTGCTCCACTATTTTTCGCCGCAGCATTGGGGGAATTGGTGATCCTCTGCCCATCTTGACTTCTGAGAGACACTGCCACTCTGAGAGGCTCTTTTTATACCCAATCATGTTGCCAATTGACCTAATAAGTTGCAAATTGGTCCTCCAGCTGTTCCTTATATGTACATTTAACTTTTCCGGCCTCTTATTGCTACCTGTCCCAACTTTTTTGGAATGTGTAGCTCACATGAAATCCAAAATGAGCCAATATTTGGCATGACATTTCAAAATGTCTCACTTTCAACATTTGATATGTTATCTATATTCTATTGTGAATAAAATATCAGTTTATGAGATTTGTAAATTATTGCATTCCTTTTTTATTCACAATTTGTACAGTGTCCCAACTTTTTTGGAATCAGGTTTGTACAACCTCTAAATATGATCCAATTTTAATGTTATTTTTAATGTGATGATTTGTTAAACTAAGAGAAAAACTAACACTTTGTGGTAAGAAAAACGTCTCAGTTACGTATGTAACCCTCGTTCCCTGAAGGAGGGAACGGAGACGTACGTCGGAACTGACCGATGAATTGGGATCTGTTTTCAGAGACCAATCTACTTCGAGTGATTAAAAATGAGCCAGTGGACATTGGCATGCGGTTCACACATTCCACGCACTGCCCCGCAGCGCGGGTATAAATACGGAAGTGGAATACCACATCATTGCTTTTCAACTGAGGAGCCGAGACAAGTGACTCGGGCCTTCAGCTGAAGCACAGCACCTGGCGACGGGACGTACGTCTCCGTTCCCTCCTTCAGGGAATGAAGGTTATATACGTAACCGAGACGCTCCCTTTCAGTCCGTCACGTTCGACGTACGTCGGAACTGACCGACGAATTGGGATCCCTACCAACACGCCAGGGATGCTGGCCCTTCCAGCGCCCTGCCTGAGCTCGCTGGACCAATCCTATGTTGGAGTGGGAGTCAGGGCTCCCGGCAGGGAAGGTCAGTCACTGCTGTTCCTGCAAGACCCACTCAGTATGACTATTAGATAACGCTGGGAAAGCGTGCCCGTCTCGTGGAGATGGTACGCTGCGGAGCCACGTCCTTCAATGGAAGGAGAGGTGGTGAAATACACATAAGGACTAACCTATCAGGGTAGTGCTACATATGGCAGTCTCTGGGGTGGATCCAACCTGATCCCAGGGGGGAAAGAACACCACCAGAGACGACAGAGCGGGCTCTGTCAAGGGAAAGACACGGGGCTAGCTGAGTAGGGTAGCTGGTACCGTGGAGGATACACATATGGGGTTGCCGTTAGGGAACCGCTACATATGGACCCCAGCCTACACACACGTTCCACAAGCCTACGGGTGCAGGCCTGGCGTCAGACGGCCGCAATGTCTGACACCGAAGGGGTGACGGAGGAGCTCACAGGGTTAGCCGTTTCCAGGGAACACAACTGGAGAGAATAAACGCACGTATGCGGCCCAGAGGGCGGGAGTGGCGTTGCAAGCCGACACTAGAACGGGCACTTAGTGCTACTGGCCACTGGGGGCGAGGATGCGGGAAGATACTGGCTCTACACGGAGGCTATAAAATCTAGCGAATGTGTTAGGTGTCGCCCAGCCCGCAGCTCTACATACAGTGGGGAGAACAAGTATTTGATACACTGCCGATTTTGCAGGTTTTCCTACTTACAAAGCATGTAGAGGTCTGTAATTTTTATCATAGGTACACTTCAACTGTGAGAGACGGAATCTAAAACAAAAATCCAGAAAATCACATTGTATGATTTTTAAATAATTAATTTGCATTTTATTGCATGACATAAGTATTTGATACATCAGAAAAGCAGAACTTAATATTTGGTACAGAAACCTTTGTTTGCAATTACAGAGATCATACGTTTCCTGTAGTTCTTGACCAGGTTTGCACACACTGCAGCAGGGATTTTGGCCCACTCCTCCATACAGACCTTCTCCAGATCCTTCAGGTTTCAGGGCTGTCGCTGGGCAATACGGACTTTCAGCTCCCTCCAAAGATTTTCTATTGGGTTCAGGTCTGGAGACTGGCTAGGCCACTCCAGGACCTTGAGATGCTTCTTACGGAGCCACTCCTTAGTTGCCCTGGCTGTGTGTTTCGGGTCGTTGTCATGCTGGAAGACCCAGCCACGACCCATCTTCAATGCTCTTACTGAGGGAAGGAGGTTGTTGGCCAAGATCTCGCGATACATGGCCCCATCCATCCTCGCCTCAATACGGTGCAGTCATCCTGTCCCCTTTGCAGAAAAGCATCCCCAAAGAATGATGTTTCCACCTCCATGCTTCACGGTTGGGATGGTGTTCTTGGGGTTGTACTCATCCTTCTTCTTCCTCCAAACACGGCGAGTGGAGTTTAAACCAAAAAGCTCTATTTTTGTCTCATCAGACCACACGACCTTCTCCCATTCCTCCTCTGGATCATCCAGATGGTCATTGGCAAACTTCAGACGGGCCTGGACATGCGCTGGCTTGAGCAGGGGGACCTTGCGTGTGCTGGAGGATTTTAATCCATGATGGAGTAGTGTGTTACTAATGGTTTTCTTTGAGACTGTGGTCCCAGCTCTCTTCAGGTCATTGACCAGGTCCTGCCGTGTAGTTCTGGGCTGATCCCTCACCTTCCTCATGATCATTGATGCCCCACAAGGTGAGATCTTGCATGGTGCCCCAGACCGAGGGAGATTGACCGTCATCTTAAACTTTCTAATAATTGCGCCAACAGTTGTTGCCTTCTCACCAAACTGCTTGCCTATTGTCCTGTAGCCCATCCCAGCCTTGTGCAGGTCTACAATTTTATCCCTGATGTCCTTACACAGCTCTCTGGTCTTGGCCATTGTGGAGAGGTTGGAGTCTGTTTGATTGAGTGTGTGGACAGGTGTCTTTTATACAGGTAACGAGCTCAAACAGGTGCAGTTAATACAGGTAATGAGTGGAGAACAGGAGGGTTTCTTAAAGAAAAACTAGCAGGTCTGTGAGAGCCGGAATTCTTACTGGTTGTTAGGTGATCAAATACTTATGTCATGCAATAAAATGCAAATTAATTATTTAAAAATCATACAATGTGATTTTCTGGATTTTCTGGATTCTCACAGTTGAAGTGTACCTATGATAAAAATTACAGACCTCTACATGCTTTGTAAGTAGGAAAACCTGCAAAATCGGCAGTGTATCAAATACTTGTTCTCCCCACTCTATATGATTAAAAGTCCCCCCAGCGCTACCAAATTAGGTGCTGGTGCTACTGCTCTCAAATGTTAGTCTGGAGCTCTACAAAATCATCATTAAAAATTATAAACTTGTAAATGGGATCTTTCTAGGAGACATTATTCATAAGTTTGTTTGTTTGTTTTATTGTTCATTTATTCAATGGCAGGTGGCAAATCCACCCACAGATCTAATGTTTAGATGAGCTTTCAGTGACTGCTGCACTTGTATGTTTTCTGGATCTTTAGTGGATTTTCTGCTTCCAGTGTGAAACGGTTAATGAGTCGTGTTGCATTATTTATCTGCTGACTGATACACACACATTTAACTGCTAGCATTGCAGGACATTGTAGATCTTCAAGCTTTCACATTGGACTCTGAAAGGGATGTGTACACCCTGTTATAATGACTCTTTAAGTCAATGGTTTTGACATGTAATGCTCAACAAGTAGTGTTGGGTCGAGTTTCCCAATTCTAATCGATCTTCATTTTGATGAACTGATATTGATTTTTTTTTTAGTCAATGCTGTTGGCAAAGCTTCACTAAACATGATTTGTAGTATCCAATATTTGCAATAAGCTTTGTGCCTTGTTACTTTTGATGTGAAAGAATGTCTCTGCGTTCGAATTCTGTCAATTTTATTAATAAATGTGGCTCTTTAATGTGGTGTGACAGATTGCTGTAGCACTTTAGTTGAATTGATCATCCACTTTACTACTAGTTACAGCACCAAATGAACATCAGAAGAAATGTTGAGCGATACAGTACATCTTACTGTAATGAATCATCTCATGTAATCGATCAATGACGTCATTGAAACAGGTTGTAAACAATGTCATGTTACATTTACCACAGGAATATAGTAAGCTAGAAAAAAAATTATGCTAGAAAGGAGCGTTTTGATAAATATATGCACTATATTACATATTCTTTATATTATTGTATGTTTGAAAAGAAGTATTTATGACAGCCACCAGTTAAATGTTTATAATTCAACAACGTATTGGAGTAGAAACATAATTACACCATTAAAAACTGCTTATGTGCACTTTAAATGTTTATATACAATTATTAAGGAGTTTTTATTTGAGTGTTGATCAGTATATCCCAAAATATATAGCAATTGAATATAATAGTTAGATAGTTCACCATAAAAACTGTCATCATTTACTCACCCTGGTGTTGTTGTAATGCCCTTCTTTGTCCATATAATAGCAGTGAATAGCGACCAGCATCAAGCTTTTAAAAAGACGCAAACGTATCACAGAATGATCCCATGCGACACGTGTCGTATATTCCACATGTTCTGGGGGTTTATGATAGGGTTTGGTGGATAGCGAAATTTATGTATTATTTAATGAAAATTCTGACCTTGGCCGTTGGTCTTCTGTGCTTGACTGGTCCGGTTTATATTTGACTCAGTGAAGAAAGCACACGGATACTTTTTTGGCGTTTTTGTTCATCTAGATTTCTCACAATTTGTGTGTTTTTCTGATGAACGTGCAGAGCACAGAAGACCAATGGCCAAGGTCAGGATTTCCGTTAAATAATACATTATTATTCAGTTTGTTTTTCACCAAACCCTATCATAAAACCCCAGAACTTGTGGAATATCTGTATATGTATCGCATGGGATCATCTTTTTAAAAAAAAGCTTAATGATGGTCGCTTTTTTATTTTTATTTTTTACAGCCGTTATATTACATTTCAGCACACAAATTCTCCTTCTGTGGTCTGAAAAAGAAAGAAGGGCAAACGGCATTACAACAACATCAGGGTGAGTAAATGATGACTTAATTTCCATTTTAGGGTGAACTATCCCTTTATAGTTTGAACCTTTGGTTCCCTGTACAGCATCAACTGACATACTGTGATATATGTCCAAATGAATCAATATTGAATCTGAACTGAATCAAATCAAGAGCTTGGGAATCAGAACTGAAGAGATTTGGTAATGTGGAGCTACACTGCCAATTGTTTGCATATTGCTACTTGTGTATGAATTAATTTTTCTATGTACACATATCTATTTGCAAAAAAAAAAAAGCATGATGGAGCTAGCTGACTTGAACAATACTGTATATCAATGTGACCATATTGGTTATTGGCCAATATTATTGGCATTGGTCGACACTGAATATTTCGTTGTGCATACTCATTTTAATTACCTTTGCCATCACCTCCAAAACACTCAACAATGTATATCACAAGTTATTGGCAACATTATTATTGCTATACTTGTTTTTGCAAAGAACATCTACAAGTTATACATCTTTTAGAGGCATATTTGGTTGGAAATTCACTAAACTGAGTGGCCGATCCAATTCCGGAGGTGCCGGATTCAGATCCATCTTATTCTGGCACAAATTAAGCCCCGTTTCACACAAACCGAGAGAAGTAGTGAAACGCCTGCTGCCTGATTCGTCCTTATAAAGTTCTTCAGGGGTTTTAAGGCCATGTGAAAATCTGCTCAACATGTGCTATTCATCGCTCCTGTGTTGTGAGTCTCAAAGAACAGAATTCAATTACGATCGTGCTTTCTCAGGGTCACATCTTCATTCCTCGCCATATCTAAGACTTCGGATGTAATTTGGCAATGAAAGGCAATGAATATAAAAAGTTTAGGAAAAAACTGTCGTGTGGCCCTGAGGTTTGAAAAGTTCTGCCGTTGCCAAGTTTCTTTTGGCACTTAAATCTGTTAATTAAAGCACAAAAAACAAGTCAGACTGGCATATTGAAGAGTTATTCATGCATTTCTGCATTTTATGACTGTATATGATTCTTGAGGTGCTATATGTTTGAATTAAAATATCTTTCATTATAGGCTCTTCAGATCAGTGTTTTGGTTTCTGTGTTCACCAGAATGAAGATATATTTCTACATCATAAAGCAGCTTATGTTTAAAGTTCAAAGGAATGGTTTGTGTTTTCCTGAAGCGAGGTGAGTTTATACAGCTGTGTAAACTGATCAATGCAAGCTTTCATCTTAGCCTTTAAATCAGTAACCGCCGCATGACACACTGTGTACAGAAAACCAAATGCAAATGCATTGTTGTGAAAAAACACAAGTCTCGCTAGCATTTTTGTGCATGTGTTATATAAGTACGCCATCTTGCACATCCACAGTAAAGTCTTCAGGAAGACATCAAAGGAGCTGTGAGAGGAAACCATCTGCGTTTGCTGATACTGAGCACACAACAGCCAGCGAGCCGCTCTTTATACCTGAGAGAGACTGAGCTCTTCTCTTCCACTTATATCTGCATCCAACAGGAAGACTGATTAGAGACAGGAAACCTCCAGATGTTCCGCTGCATGCTAATGCAGGCAATTTCACTTGCTCTTTTCCCCCTCTAATTTCCTTCCGTATTGACGCTATGTCACCTTTCTTGTGATCATTATCATTATCATCACTTGTTCTGAGACCTCATGCCAGGAAGAGAAACTTTAGCACTTTAGTATAAGATGATTTCTAGTGATGGGAAGGCCGGTTCTTTTCCGCGAACCGGTTCTTTCGGACAGTTAGTTTCAATGAACCGGTTCAAAAAAACAGTTCTTTTACATCCTCACGTAATGACTTCAATTCTATCATCCCGGCGGATGAAAATACATTCAAACACGTTCATATAAAGTGATAGTATAATAACAGACCAATTATCTGTTTGTAAACATACAGGATGCGCACGCAGCTAGGTTGCAGAAAACCCAGGAGAGATAGCGTTTACGTATAGAAAATTACATGGATACGGTACAAAATCGTTAGATTTAAAAAGATTATAGATTATTTATAGATATATATTTATAGATGACTAATTATAGATATTTAAATGTTATTTTCAAAATGTTGTCCGCATATTACAATAGTTTGTCACCCAGCGATGAGTGTTATTCAACGAAATTAACGTTAGTGAGTGGACTCTTACAGATCCGTTCGCCGTACCATCTTGTCAATGGGTAAACGATGAAACGAAATGGCCAAGCATCCAGTGGAAAACGTGGATACCACGGGGAAAAAAACGCTGCATATACTGTCAAATAGATATTTTTAATATTTCTTTTTTGTCCATCTATTGAAAGTCTAAGCAATCAAAAATTTCTTCTGAAAAGATAACTTTATTTGATAAAGTTTTTAAGCTTTTTTTTTTACATATATAGGCTAAACGATCAATTACCATTACAATTATCTCACAAATATTTGATAACTCAATGTATTTTTTACAATGGGGTGATTTTGTTGCAATAGCTCACACACAGCACAAGGAAGCTTGATTTCAAATGGTAAATTAAATTTAAAAAGACAAGTAAACTGTAATAAAATAAGAACAAATAAACAAATTACTAACAATAGCACAAATAAATACAATAGAATAAAGATAGAAATGAAATAGACTGCTTTATTTTCCAGGTAGGTCTAACAGTATTCAGGTAAGAAACTGAATTAAAAAAAACAAAGTAATCAAATTTAAAATAACACTGGATAATCTTCATTGTAAAAAAATAAATACAGATTAATCCATTAAAGTTAGACAAGTTAATGAGTCAAGAGCAGTAAGTGATCGTTTGTCTTTTTGTAGTTTGAATAACATTTACGATTCTGGCATCCCACTGCACAACATGACATTTTCCCGATCGTCTTTTGCAACCGACATGCGCAGGGTGACGTCAGTGTGACGTAGGCTGATAATTGGTCTATAATTATCGTCATCATCATCTTGGATAAGTTTCTTACATTTACGTTTTGCAAAAGCACTCAATACAGCCACTGTCATGCAAACGCGAATGTTTTACACAGATTAAATAAACTTACATTGACATAAACTTACACACGTCCTCGGTTCACCCGTGCTCATATTATCAGCACAGCATCAGTTGTCCGAGAGAAACAGTTCGGTTCAGAAGACGCGATCACGCATGCTCAGTATCTCAGCTCATCGGTTCTCAGTATCGAACGTGTCCGAAAGAAACGGTTCTCAGTTCGGATTCGAGAACTGTTGAGAACCGCTGTACGTTCGGTAGGACACGCATGTTCAGTATCAGCTGCTCGTGAGTTCTCATCAGTTCTCTCAGCACATGTCTCAGTTCAGTGAACTGTTGGAGTTACTAGAGTAACATATATTTAAGGATATTGGTTTATTTCTAGTTGGAGGGACTGTCACTCATGTCAGAAAGTTAGTAACTTTAGTAACTTGTGGATCAGCTCTGACTCGAGACGCGAACTGTTCAGAACGATTCAGTCCGATTTGGTGAACTGGTTCGACCGGTTCACGAACCGGACATCACCAATGATTTCATTGTTTTTACTGTTTGAATGGCACCTCTAACACTAACACTCAAAATAATTAATTGGCTTGAGTAGGGAAAACTTAAATTAAATTAGTTATTTTAATGAACTTTTATGAGTAGAACTTTCTTTTTCTTTGAGTTCACAAAACTGACACATTTTAAGGGCCCTTTTTTAATGATCTGAGCGCATGGCGCAGGTGCACTGAGGGCGTGTCCGAATCCACTTTTGCTGGTTTAACGACGGAAAAAACAGTTGGCGTACCTGGGCGCATGGTCCAAAAGGGTTGTCCCTAGTGTCTTAATGAGTCATGGGTGTTTTTTTGGGCATAACGTGCAATAAACCAATCAGAGTCTCATCTCCCTTTCCCTTTAAAAGCCAGTTGTGCTCGCGCCATGGCGGATTCGCTATTTATATTAGCGGAAAGACTGAACGCTTCTCCAGAGAGGAATCCTTTTGTTTTTAATATTTAAACGTGTGTGTGTGTGCTGCTGCGCGTCCCTGTGTGTGTAATAAGCAGAGTGTATGCGCGTTGTGCACCGCCTATAGGCTCATATTACTAACACACCCTTTAAATAACACTAAAAATACTGCACTATTGACTTTAGAGCAGGTTTGTGTTGGTCAATGGCGCAGTCGTTTTCAGTTCCTCACAATAGCAACGCTCCAACAATGCTCCTAAACGCACCTGGTTTTCAGACCAGATGCCCATGGGTGAACAGATGCGCCAGTGCATTTGATATTTAAACAACGTGGAGCTGGACGTGAACATGAAAACTGCGTCGGGCTGAAACTAGCAAAAAACACTTGCGTCGCGCCTGGCGTCACATTGCGCCGGGTGTATGATAGGGCCCTTGGTAATCTGAATTGTTTCAGTTTTGGAGTTCAAACTGGGAGTTTTATGAACTTGTTTCTTTTAATTTAGACAAACTTAAATTTAACTGAAACTGGGCTGGGATTTCTATTTCCCAGCATGCTTTGCCATGACACTCAAAAGGGACAGTAAATGCTAAAATTAAGTGTTTTTTGTGCAAGATTAATGTTAAGTGGGAGATTTAATAGTGTTTAATGATTTGTTATGCTAGTTTAGAAGAGTTTCTGTTATGATGGGGTTTTTTTGGAGGGAGTGGAGCATGAGCTTAGTTTGAGAACAGATTTATGTTAAATGTTCTATATTGCCATACTCATTCAGTAATATCTATGTTGATGTAACTGATTACCTCAAATGTTTTGAGTTTTGCCAACTTATACGGGTTTACAGTGTTTAAAATTTTGGAATAATTAAGATTTTTAAAACTGTTTTTCAGAAGTTTCTTCTGCTCACCAAGGCTGCATTTATTGGATCAAAAATACAGTACAAATTTTGAAATATTATTACAATTTGAAACAGCTGTTTTCTATGTGAATTTATAGTAAAGTGTAATTTATTCCTGTGATCAAAGCTGAATTTTCCGCATCATTACCTCAGTCTTCAGTGTCACATGATCCTTCAGAAATCATTCTAATATGATGATTTGCTGCTCAAGAAACATTTATGATTATTATCAGTGTTGAAAGCAGTTGTGCTGCTATATATCTGTGTGAAAATCGTGATGCCCCAAACTTTTGAATGGTAGTGTAAATACGTTTTTTATTCATCTGGGATGTAGCACAATGATAAAAATGGTAGTAAAGAAATACAGTGAGGAGAACAAGTATTTGATACACTGCCGATCACCTACCAACCAGTAAGAATTCCGGCTCTCACAGACCTGTTCGTTTTTCTTTAAGAAGCCCTCCTGTTCTCCACTCATTACCTGTATTAACTGCACCTGTTTGAACTCGTTACCTGTATAAAAGACACCTGTCCACACACTCAATCAAACAGACTCCAACCTCTCCACAATGGCCAAGACCAGAGAGCTGTGTAAGGACATCAGGGATAAAATTGTAGACTGCACAAGGCTGGGATGGGCTACAGGACAATAGGCAAGCAGCTTGGTGAGAAGGCAACAACTGTTGGCGCAATTATTAGAAAATGGAAGAAGTTCAAGATGACGGTCAATCTCCCTCGGTCTGGGGCACCATGCATAATCTCACCTCGTGGGGCATCAGTGATCATGAGGAAGGTGAGGGATCAGCCCAGAACTACACGGCAGGACCTGGTCAATGACCTGAAGAGAGCTGGGACCACAGTCTCAAAGAAAACCATTAGTAACACACTACGCCGTCATGGATTAAAATCCTGCAGCGCACGCAAGGTCCCCCTGCTCAAGCCAGCGCATGTCCAGGCCCGTCTGAAGTTTGCCAGTGACCATCTGGATGATCCAGAGGAGGAATGGAAGAAGGTCATGTGGTCTGATGAGACAAAAATACAGCTTTTTGGTCTAAACTCCACTCGCCGTGTTTGGAGGAAGAAGGATGAATACAACCCCAAGAACACCATCCCACCCGTGAAGCATGGAGGTGGAAACATCATTCTTTGGGGATGCTTTTCTGCAAAGGGGACAGGACGACTGCACCGTATTGAGGGGAGGATGGATGGGGCCATGTATCGCGAGATCTTGGCCAACAACCTCCTTCCCTCAGTAAGAGCATTGAAGATGGGTCGTGGCTCGGTCTTCCAGCATGACAACGACCCGAAACACACAGCCAGGGCAACTAAGGAGTGGCTCCGTAAGAAGCATCTCAAGGTCCTGGAGTGGCCTAGCCAGTCTCCAGACCTGAACCCAATAGAAAATCTTTGGAGGGAGCTAAAAAAAAGTCTGTATTGCCTAGCGACAGCCCCGAAACCTGAAGGATCTGGAGAAGGTCTGTATGGAGGAGTGGGCCAAAATCCCTGCTGCAGTGTGTGCAAACCTGGTCAAGAACTACAGGAAACGTATGATCTCTGTAATTGCAAACAAAGGTTTCTGTACCAAATATTAAGTTCTGCTTTTCTGATGTATCAAATACTTATGTCATGCAATAAAATGCAAATTAATTACTTAAAAATCATACAATGTGATTTTCTGGATTTTTGTTTTATATTCCGTCTCTCACAGTTGAAGAGTACCTATGATAAAAATTACAGACTTCTACATGCTTTGTAAGTGGGCAAACCTGCAAAATCAGCAGTGTATCAAATACTTGTTCTCCCCACTGTATATAAGGTCACAAAAGATTTCTATTTAAGTAATTAAAGTATTTGATTGTTAAAAATCTTGTCATTTGTATGGCATTAAAAAAATTTCCTCGTTTGTAAGTCACTTTAGATAAAAGTGTCTGCTAAATGAATAAATGTAAGAATGTATAGACGTGTTGACAACAAACGCCAGCAGACGTCTAACAGGTGTTGGGTTTGTTTGTGGGTCAGCGTGTTGATCCTGTTGGCGTTCGTTTGTGTTTGTGTTCACACAATGAACATGTTCAGTTTGTGTTTGTTGGGTCATGGGATGTTTGAGCAATCTGGTGTGATTTTCCAACAAACTGACTCAAATCGTTGCTATAAAAGTGAGGTATGAATCCCTGCCAACTCCGTTGAAATGAAAGAAAACGTTTGGTCATTTTTATCCAATTGTGATTATCCAGTTGCACCCACACAGACTGTAAGTACTAGTAGAAGTAAAACCACTTAACTGTTCTGCCATCAAAACTATGTTTTGGAAGCAAAATTGAGTAAGATAAGACTTATATAGAAAGATATAATATTTTTCACTATTATTTACAACAGGTTCTGCATTTTCATGTGTTTAAATAAAAGATTTTTGTCATGAGAGACAATAAAAACAACTTTGTGCATCAAAACCACCCCTTTCCTGGTAAAAAGGACAAGAAAAAAAAGATTGATTTTCAAAAGCCATTGAATTTGCAACAGCTGAATGTAACATTTTTGACAAGCCAACATGTCATTTAAGCCACGAAATGAACATTCTGTAAAATAAGTATTTTAAGTATAATGACCGTATAATGTATATATCATGTGTCCATAGTTCTCATTGGTTAATTGTCTTGTCATGTGGTTGAGTTCTGGTTGTTCATTGGTTGTCATAGTCATGTGTTCCCCTAGTCTCTGTATATATAGTCCTCATGTTTGTCTTGTCAGCTTGTTGAGTATTGTTTCCTGTAAACCGCTGTTGGTGAGTTCTTTGTTTTGTCAAGTCAAGTCATTGTTTCTGTTTGCTCACTTTGGATTATTGGCAATAAAACTGCACTTGGGTTCATCTACACTCGCCTCCAGTGGATCTCTATGTTACAGTATAATGTCTCCTGCATGTTTTATAATTACCCAAAAATCACCATCAGAGCTCACCTCTCACGATCTGCAAACAGCTTGTTCTGAGACACTGCTTATGATTTATGGGGATTAAAAAAAAAGGAGTGGGTGGATTTTTACCATTATAGGGTGGTTGTGTACACACACTGCCAACACACATTTATGTTCAAACACCATGTAAAAGTGAATTTTGCATAATAGGTGCCCTTTAATCTCTTCGCTCAATACTTGCCAGCTAAGAAGTTAATAATTATTACCTTATGACTGTAACATGTATGTTCTGTTTTAGTTTCGTTTTCCTCTGTTTGCTCAGTTCCAGTTAGTTTCCCTGTTTGTTTATTAGTTTCCATAGTTCCTAATTCCACGCACCTGTTCTGTTTCTCTTTTGATTACGTTCTCTGTGCATATAAGCTTCCCTAGTTAATTTGTCCGTTATCATCAATATTATTGGTTGTGTTTAAGTTTATCTCCTACGATCTCCTTTCCATTGTGGATTTATTATAACTGTTTTTTTGGTCCTATACTCCTTCGTTGTGCGCATTCAATACAGCCAACCGTGATGACAATCCATCTGTTTTCAAATCTACATATGAATATCACGACATCGATGTCTGTCAAAAAATAACGTGCACAATACACAGAAGTGTTTATGAGAAGCAGAGGTAAAGTGAGTCACGCATTTCCTGGAAAACCCACAGAAGAGGGAGAAAAACATGATTCAACACGCTGTCTGTCAGAGACGATAACATACATAATGCGAGTATAAATTAGTTCTTCACTCGCTGAAATTGAATGGGAATGATCAGGGAACTGAGTGAAATAATTCACATGCTGAAGAG